>PVKW010005302.1:0-85408 GCA_004027895.1 Orientallactaga bullata
GATCAAACACCCTTCATCTGACCCACTGCTCTGGGTCCCCACCGTCTGACCTCATCCTTGGTGACCAGGTCAACACACCTGTATCTCCATCACTGACATCTTCAGTACAGCTGCTCTGAGTAGACCTTTCACAAAGTCATATCCAGAAACAGATGCCCACAAACCCTGTTAAAGACAGAGTTGGCGGCTAGAGAGATGGCTAAGTGGTTAAGGTGCGGGCCTGCAAAGAGTAAGGACCCACGTTCAATTCTCCAGATCCCATGTAAACCAGACACACAAAGGGGAGGAAAGTGCAAAATCGCACATGCCCACTAGGTGGTATAAGCGTATAGAGTTTGATTACAGTGGCTGAGGCGCTGGTGCACCAATTGTCTCTCTCTCTCTCTCTCTTACTCTCTCAAAATAAAAAATAAAATAAGACAGTTGGAAACTCTATTGGAAGCAATTACTCAGAAAGTCTTCTAGACAGAGAGCATCCCCCTAGGGGTGCAGAGAGCAAGAATGTTCAACAAAGGACTGGCCAGAACCATTCAGGAAACAGATCCTGAGCCTGGGGAAGGAGATCGAGTGCCTCTCAGCCCTCGTCCTTGTCCTGCAGTTATGACTTCCCCAATTGGCAACAATGGAGAGCAGGCTCTGAAGAGTATCAAAGACCAGGAGTAACTGGCATAGTCACTTTTCCCACTGCCGTGACAATACCTGACTCAAGGAAAGGGTTCCTTTGGCTCACAGTTTAGGGAGACACAATCCACTGTGGCAGGAGTGTGCGGTGCTGGGTGCTCCACTCACTTCCTCATTCTTATGCAGCCTGGGACCCCAGACTCTCGAATGGTGCTGACCACATTCCGGGTGGGCCTTGCCTCCCTGCATTATGCTCACAGGCATACCCAGAGGCATCGCCCAGGCTCACTGTAAATCCTGTCAAGTTGATACTGAAGCCCATCAGAGCAGGAGCCTGGCACATCAGGGCATCTATTCCACAGAACAAACACAGCTACCCACTGCCTTCCCACATCCTAAAACCAGAAAGAGGGCCTGGGCTAAACTGTTGTCCAGTGGTTAGAGTTTCCACCTGAAAATGTTCTGAAGTTGCACGGTGATGATGACATTGCCATACACACACACACACACACATGTATGTATGTATGTATGTATGATGTATGTATATATATTTTTTTGAGGCAAGCCCAACAGGCTGCCTTTTCTTTATGTGATGGGGGGGGGGGAAGAATATTGGCATGCCAGGACATCTAGCCACTGCAATCGAACTCCAGATGTGTGTGCCCCCTGGTGCACACATGCGACCTTGCTGTGCACCTGGCTTATGTGGGACCTGGAGAGTCAAACATGAATCCTTAAGCTTAGCAGGCTAGCATCTTACCCACTAAGCCATCTCTCCAGCCCACATTGCCCAATCTTAATGTATTTAATTCTATTATGTTAAATTATGTTTCATATATATATATATATATATATATATATATATATATACACACACACACACACACACACACTCTCTCTCTCAAGCCCACTATTATTACTGTAATAAACTTTCTGCACATGGTTCTTCTATTTTCACTATTTTTTCATATCTTAAGGGGCATCAGTCCTTGGAAAATAGACAGGTTGTGGTGAAAGGCCGCCACAACCACACAAGTATTATTGGACACAAAAGGAGCCTCGTGTGTAATACCCCTGGCTAGGTTTCCACTGCTTGTGAAGACCCCAGAGACGAGCAGCGTGGGCTCAAGAGTCACTGTGCTTGGATGGCTACCAACTAGGGCGTCTCAGGACACAAGCCACAATCACACTCCTACTGTAGCTCTGGAAGCACGCGCGGGTAAGCCAGCAAGTGCTGAGTGCTGCCAAGGTGAGACTTCACGTGCCAGGGGAGCCTTCTCCCTCTTCTCCCAACACAGCGCAAGTAAGAAATGAAAAGACTCTGCTGTGACCCTCTAGAGTCAAGTCATGTCCGGCTACCTGCATTCTTCACATGTCAGCAGCTACCAGCTAGATCAAATTCTGAATGTACTTAGGAAGGAAAATGAGACAAGAGAATATGTGTTAACGTGTGCTAGACCACGTATGGTATGGTCTTAACATTAAACCTTCCATGTAGCAAAGCTTTGAGTATCCTCTTACAGGAGCATTTGTATGAGGTAAGATTTTAGGAAATTCTTTTACAGGGCTTAAATATATTCCCAATAAAATACACACATCAACATAACAAGCAGAACTTGATGGTGATACCAGTGCATAGAAAACACAAGGGGGTTTTTCTTTCAAAGACAGCTAAGCACAAATTGATACTAACGTTCCTTGCCTAATTTCACACTTGCTCACCTTTTGCGAACATTGTTCATGACAATGTATTTATTTTTGAATTAATACTGATTAACCCACAAGTTGTTTCCCATGAAAAAATGTTAACTAGTAACATTACTAGTAATTTTTCAAATTATGAAAAAAGCAGGGAGAATGAATTTACAACTAGAGCACCGGACCTCCCATCTGCTGTGTTTTGTGCCTACTCTGGCGCGTTGGAGAATGGAGGGTGTTGAGGGCTAATAGCATTCTCTCTGCTTAGTAATCTACTCCTCACTCCTTACAACACAACGGTCCCCGTGACAGCCAAAGATTTTTACTTTACACCTTCGTGATGGAAAAGACCCACTTGTAACCAAAGAATTCTGTGTACGTTGTAGATTCCATACCCGAGGAGAAAGAACTCTCACAGTCAGTGGTTCATTTACTTTCTCAAACTTCCCAACCGCTACCCACCGCTTCTCCCGCATTAAAGGTTCAGAGGTTCATGCTCGTCAACGCTCCCCGGAGCCACTCGGGACAAAGTGCCTTTCCTGAGCAGATGTGCTCCAGAGGCACAGTCTGCAGCATTACTCCACTGCCAATTTAACCTGCTATTCTCAATCTCCACAGACCTGTAGCTGCAACCTCATGAGCAAATGTATCACAACCGTCCTTCCTGGAGAGGAAGAGGAAGATGGTAGGAAGAGTCTCTTCTGACCTGCATCAACTTTCTGGAGAGCTCATTGGTGAGAAACTCTTCCTCCTTCTCATAATTGACAGCAAGTGTTTCCTTCTCCTTCTGCAAAGCTTGGATCTTCTTGAACAGAGTGTTACTGATGAATTCCTCTTCCTGCTCAGCTCTGGCTTGCTGTTAACAACAAAAAAAAAAAGGACAAAACAAAAACACATGGTAAGGAAACAGGAAATTTACTAGTTGTAATATAACTCTCATTTCCAAAGAGGGTTCTTTGCTTCAATGAGGGCTCTATTTTTAACTGTGAGCCGCCACACCCCAAGAAGCACAAAACAGAGGAACTCAGAGGTGGTCAAAGGGCCGATTATTATTGCCCCCGCCCCACGCCTCCCAGCACATAGCAAGCCCATGCCGACTGAGGCTGTGATGACGCGTTCCCAGGTCAATAACCAAACCCAGGAAGACCTGCTCGCCTAACAGTCGTGCAGGACACCAACTCTCACACACTCCAGGTTGCTAACTCCCAAAGACTCATTACTAAAATATCTCAGTAACAGTTTTTTATGAAGCACAGAAATTCAATTCGCTTAAGAAAAAAAGCATATGGAGGTGGAGAGATAGCGGTTAAGCGCTTGCCTGTGAAGCCTAAGGACCCAGGTTTGAGGCTCAATTCCCCTGTACCCACGTAAGCCAGATGCACAAGGTGGCGCATGTATCTGGAGTTTGTTTGCAGTGGCTGGAGGCCCTGGTGCCCTCTCTCCTTCCCTCCCTCTCTCTCTCTCCGTCCCTCCCTCCTTCCCTCTTTCTCTGTCTGTTGCTAATAAATAAATAAAAATAAACTAAATTTTACAAGGAAAGCATGATTTCTTAGGGATGTCACTAGAAGAGCTGGCTATATATACCCCACAAAGCCACTGCAGATACGCATGGCACAGGTTCGTGTTAATGGAGCCAGTATTGGAGGGAAGGACACTTACTGGGGCAAAGTGAGAAGGTGAACAGTGAGAGCCCATGAGAGGAGACTGTTTGTGTTTTTTTCTTTTGAACTTTATTTCTATACTAGGAACCCCAGGAGGTGGCAGAGAAGAGTGTTGGCCAAAGCAGGCATTTATGAATTAAAATGCACTGAAAATTGAAAACATAGATGCCGGGGAGATAGCTTGGTGGGTAAAATGCTCACAGCATAAACTTGAGGGCCTGAGCTGAGATGCCGGCACCCACAGAAAGCTGGATGTGGTGCCACATGCCTATAATCTCAACGCAGGGGAGGGGAGAGAGGTGGGCTCCTGGGGGTTCTGGCTATTCCAGCAGAACTAATGAGCTCCTGCTTCAGTGGGAGACCCTGTTTTAAAAATTTTTTAAATACAGTGTAGAGCTGGGCGTGGTGGTACACGCCTTTAATCCCAGCACTCGGGAGGCAGAGGTAGGCATGAGTTCAAGGCCACCTTGAGACTACATAGTGAATTCCAGGTCAGCCTGATCTACAGTGAAGACCCTACCTCGGAAAGCCAATAATAATAATAATACAGTGCAGAAAGCCAGGCATGGTGGCACACACCTTTAATCCCAGCACTCGGGAGGCAGAGGTAGGAGGATCACCATGAATTTGAGGTCACCCTGAGAGTACATAGTTAATTCCAGATCAACCTGAGCTAGAGCAAGACCCTACCTTGAACCCCCCCCCATACACACACACACATACAGTGCTGAGTTGTAGAAGAAAACACCCAAAGTTAACCTCTGGCCTCCACACATACATGCATGCCCCTTCACAAACGTGTACACACACACACACACACACACAAACACGTGCATGCCCCCAAACGTGTACACAAACACACACATACACACACGTGCATACCCCTTCACAAACGTGTACACACACACACACGCATGCCCCTTCACAAATGTGTACACATACACACGTGCATGCCCCTTCACAAACGTGTACACACACACACACACACACATATGCATGCCCCTTCACAAACGTGTACACATACACACGTGCATGCCCCTTCACAAACGTGTACACACACACACACACATAAGATGAAAAAAATAAAGATTTCGGGGGGGGGGGAAGCAACACTGGCATTGGTAGGTCCCGCCCCTACCCAATAAAAGCTTAATTGACTAAACAGAAAAATCTAACCTTTATTGAAGGAAACTCATCTTTTCAGAAAGAAATGGACTCAATTCTATTCAAAACACTTTCTAAACACCACTATTTAGATAAATTTATCCCAAGGAATGCATTCCTGTTTTATCTGCCAAGCGTGGGGTCCATGAATTCCATAGCTCTGGTACCTGCCACGTAAAAACACAAGACAGCCAGCAAGACATGAAGAAAACAGCATTCACCCAAATTAAGCAATCGGCTCTCTTTTCCTATTAAAAGGCCCAATAACCACTCCCCCTTATGGAGGCCTCTTTCTGGTACCCATTTGCCAGCTGCCCATCACTGAGCCCTGGTCCCTCCATCTCCACGGCGATAGGAAAGTGCTTCTGTGCAGCTCTGCCAGAGACAGAATCACAAGCACTGGCGACTTGGGGACATGGTTCAGCACATGCCTAGAGAGGCCATGTTGGGAAGAGTCCAGACCGTTGAGCAACAAAGAATATATCCATCAGATCACAAGTTCAAGACCAGACACGAGCACAAAGCCAGCAGTCCCTGAATCCCCACCCGCCCCCTGTGCTTCCCCTACATGCCTCTGACTTCGATAGCCACCTCAATGCCTTACTCTCCCCCAGGGCAGTCAAAGAAAACTGGGACCTCAGTCTCCACTCATCTTCCCCAACTCACAAATCTCAAGATCTCATGCAGTGGGCAGGAATTCAAAGTATTCACCTATCTGACACCAATGTCCAAACCCACACAGTTGGTTTTGACCAACCAAGTCCTGTAAGATGGGAATGCTATTCATTCTAAAAGTTATGGCAAGCAAAAGACTGACAGGAACTGGGTTTTAGCTGGTGATTCTGCACTTAGAATTCAAAGGGGAGTTTGCCATAAATCAGCATCATTTTCCGGCCAGTCTCAACTTTTTGCATGTGACACATTAGACAATGATTGATAATTTAATCATAAGCAATAAAAGGGGTTTGGCGGACACCTGCCCCTTTACCTGGGGGCCTACAGTGGCAAGCAGAAAATAGGAGGTGGACAGTGATGCCTGTGAAGCAAAGACAAGCCCTCAGGTTCGTCTGCGTGTGCCCTCTTTCCATTCACGGAACCATCCCGTTAGCTAATGGGACAACAGCCTGCAGTGTTGTGTAAAAAAAAGAGCATTAGGACAGAAAACCGCTTAGCCAAAGCAGAATGGGGAGTGCATACTTGTGGATACTGAAAGTGAGGAAAATGTTTTAGACCCCGACATCCCTAACAGGTCTTCCAAACACACTACAAGCCTCCAAAATGCACACTTTTTAAAAAGTCTCTCTCTCTCTTTATAAAATAAAATTAAATAAATAAATAAATTTTTTTTTAAAAAAAAAGACTCAGATGCCGGACGTGGTGGCGCACACCTTTAATCCCAGCATTCGGAAGGCAAAGGTAGGAAGGATTGCCGTGATTTCAAGGCCACCCTGAGATTACATAGAGAATTCCAGGTCAGCCTGGGCTAGAGTGAGACCCTACTTTGAAAAACCGAAAAATAAAAAATAAAGAAAGAAATGAAAAAGAAGACGACTCAGAGAGGTTGGGTGGGGAGATGATCAATGGACAAAGCACTTGCTGTACAAGTACAGGGAGCAGATTTTGGACTCCTGACATCAATGTAAATGCAAAGCAAGCATGGTGGCCTGCCCAAAATCTCAGGGCCCAGGAGGCAGAGGCAGGCGATTCCTGGGGCTCGATGGCTAGCTAGACTAACAGAACTGGTAGGCCCTGGGTTCAGGGAGAGACCTGATAAGGAGGCGAGTGGTCAAGGAAGACACACCTGTGGCAGCCACATGAGAATGTTGGGATCCCTCTCTATCGCTCAACTGCCTAGTCCCAGAACTTGCCTTGTTTTGCAAGTCCCAGTGAGCCACTGGTCTCTCTGCACATTAGGTTACAGCCATGTGGCCACACCCATCTGTGTGCCCGGGTGTCAGGGTGGCAGTCTCAGATCCCCTCGTGCTTGTGCACTGAGCCATCTCTCCAGCCTTAAGTTGATTAAAATCTTAACTCACTTTGTTTTAGTGTTCTGTTTAACATCCTGCCCTCCTCCAACAATAACCTCTAAATACCTACCCATGTGAAAATTAAAATCTCTCTCCATCACACTTGCCTCATTATACCAAAATTCCAACATGTCAGAAATAAGTTTAGAAGGAAAAAGAGGCAGGTGGAGAGGGGAAACTTGTCTAGTCCAGTGAGAAAAACAAATCTTAGAAAGCACTTTCTCCCGAGTTACCACACAGCTAAAGTGATCATGCTCTAAGTATGATGAGAAAAGGTGGCACCACTACGGTGATGAGCAGAGACGTTGTGACAGGAGCCCACTGGTCTGGACAGCAGCTTAGCCCAGTTCTCCCGAGGAGGTGTAAGAGGTAGACCAGTTACCCAAGTAAGAAATCTGTATTTGACCATGACTGCAGGGAAAGGATTTAATCAGGGGGAGTTTCAAGTGACCATTAGCAGGACTTGTATTCACTGGCTTAATATTACCTTTCAATTGGCTAATGATTTATTTTAATAACAATCATAAAACCAAGATGCCTTTGAAGCTTTAATGATTAAGAATCTGGACAGAACTGATTTACTGCTTAAACAGATGAATTATACTTGAGCCATCTACAAGCAGACCTCCTAGAAGTGAGTATGGAAGCCCCCTTATCCATCCAATCACTGGGCCTTCCTGTGTGTCCTTAGAGAAAACTCGCCTAAACTGTGTTCAGTATGAATCGGCCTGCAGAATGACCTGTAATGAAAGTGAAATGACATTAGACTGAGATGCTGTGATACTGTGTAATAATATGTGCTTCAATATAGGGACACATTTAAATGTATGATTCTCAATACTTAAACTTACTATTCTGCTGTCTGGCTGCTTATGACCTAAACTTTTGTCTATTTACTTATGACCTAAAGTTTCTTACGATCTTGGGTTGACCAAGACATGGGGCACATGCCTGCAACCCTAACACTCAGGAGGCTGAGGAAGGAGGATTACTCCAAGTTTAAGGCCATGCTGAGCTACACAGTGATTTCCAAGCCAGCAAACTAAAACAAATCAAAACCTTAGTTTGAAATCACGCAGGAAGCCATATTGTTAGAGCACAGTAGGAACCACCCAACACACCGCTGAATACCCTGCTCTTAGCCGGGCGTGGTGGCGCACGCCTTTAATCCCAGCACTCGGGAGGCAGAGGTAGGAGGATCGCCGTGAGTTCGAGGCCACCCTGAGACTACAGCCTGGACCAGAGTGAAACCCTACCTCCAAAAACCAAAAAAAAAATAAAATAAAAAAAAATAAATAAAAAAGGAAAGAAAAGAAAACCCTGTTCTTTCTACGAGGCTCACCACCGCGCACACTGGCTGTTGCAGCAATGCTCGGGGCATCCAGCACACAGCCAGGCAGCAGTTGGCAAGTCTTACGGGATTACCTCACTTACTGGTCTTATCAATAGGTTTATCAACACAAACCACTTTCCTGCAGAAATCTGTTTAACAATTAAGAACCAGTAGGTGGGGAAAGGTGGCAGTGGCAAGAAACACAAGCTCAGATAGTCCATCATTTCCTAGAAGGACCAAAGAGAGGATTTCAGTTACATATCTGGGAATTGCAATTCTTCACTGAGTGTGCATGGGCTGGCTAATGCTCCACTCGGCACAGGAATCCAGTTTCAGAGTGGCCAGCACACACCTCTCCCTCTCCTCCACTCTCTCCCCTCTTCTCTCCCACTCCCTTCCCCCTCCTTCTCTCTCTCTCTCTCTCTCTCTCTCTCTCACGCACGCACGCGCACAGATCAGAGTAGAATCATTTTGTCTCTGAAAACACTCCATCCTGCTCAGATTCTGTGTCCAGGCCACTGTCACAAGTCCACAGGGCAGGGGACACCAGGATGGCTTTCTGGATAAGAAGAACTCGGAGATGTTGAGTACTGAAAGGACATAACGGTTACCAGTTTTATCATCTGCCTGTGGCGCCTTTCCGACGGAGTCCAGCCAGCCTCACCGCTACCTATGCCAGTCTGCAAGGCACACACATTGCACTGAATGAACAGAGCCCAGCTCCGTGTCCATACTGCACCATCCACTCAACCACACGTGCCTAGAGATGAATTTGAGCCACAATCCTACTAACTGGGCCAATGTCCAGAGTTAATAACAAACGGGCTGCACTATGCAGGAAGTTCACATGCACGTAGCATGACACTCCAGAGTCCAGGTGCTAATTGACAAGGTGGATGAGCCCACCTATGGCTGTGTGTGGCCCCAGGGAAGGCATGTGACCCCTTCAGGGACACTGTTTTCTCTTAAGAAAAAACAAATATATACATATAATTCATTTACTTAATATAGAAGACAGAATGGGCACTCCAGGGCCTCTTGCCACTGCACATGAACTCCAGACACATGCCACTTTCTTCATCTGGTTTTACATGGGTACTGGGGAACTGAACCCTAACATCAGGCTTTGCAAGCAAGCACCTTGAACCACAGAGCCATCTCTCCATCCTGTTTTCTGTTATAAAGTGAAAATAACAGTAATACCACCTTGTTCTCTCTGAGCTGGCTATGAAGACATACTGATTCATTTACTAGAGTACCCCATTTTCCAAGAAAATATAAGCAAGGTTTGGACACAGAACTTGTAAGCATGTGTCATCACAGCATGAGTCCTAACAGCCAAACAGCAGAGGCCATCTGAATATTCACGTGATGAACACAGAGGCGAATGAGAGCAGTCACCGCGACTGGGGCGGTGACGTGTACTGACAGCGGGGTCAACTCTGACGACATCAAGCTTAGATAAAGAAGCCCACACATGAGGACCACACACTACAAATCCACTTACATGAACCATAGGAAACGGACAAATCCACGGTCAAGAAGCCGCTCAGTAGCTTACTAGAGCTTTGGTAAGAGAACAGGAAGTGAGATTTAAGGGGCGTGGTGTCCTTTGAGAGGTGATGAAAATGCCCTGGAGCCAGATAATAAGGGGTGCATAATTGTTTAAAGGAAGACTATAGTGACCATGTGAGCAAATACACACACACACACACACACACACACACACGCACGCACGCATGCACGCGCGCGCCTTGATAAATGACTCTGGAAAGGACAGTAAACCAGTGTGCAGTGCCCACACAGAACCCCTTTTGGAGAGGGGGTGTCCCATCTGGGGGCATGGGGAGGAAGTCCACCAATCCCCAGGACACTGTCAATTACCCAGAGGCCCTGGGAAACAAAGAGGAACCTCTCTCCAGCCCAAAATGCACACAGGATGCAACAAGCGCTTGGGCTACCCGAGAAGGCAAGAGGCAGACACATGGCGAAGGCCTTGTTTGTATGCAGGGCCACGCACGCTTCCGCGCAGTGTGAGGACCTCAGAGCCACCCTCCCATGCATGGCCCACTTAGAAAGCATGGCAAGAGCTCGGCTTTGTTAAAAGAATTTTTGGGGCTGGAGAGTTGGCTTAGTGGTTAAGGTATTTGTCTGTGAAGCCTAAGGACCCCGGTTCGATTTTCCAGGTCCCACGTGAGCCAGATGCACAAGGGGGCGCAGGCATCTGAAGTTCATTTGCACTGACTAGAGGCCCTGGAGCGCCCATTCTCTCTGCCTTTCTTTCCCTCTGTCTCTAATAAATAAATAAAATCTTTTTTAAAAACAAATAATTTTTTCTTATAAGGATGAGGGGGTATTTTTTTGTTTGTTTTGTTTTTAACTTGTTTGCTTGGGTTTTTTTGTTTTGCTTTGTTTGGAGATAGGGTCTTGCTCAGTAGCCTACAGCTTGCCTTGAACTCATGATCTTCCCGTCTCAGCCCTGTTCCTCCCCTCACTCAGTCCAGCATGCATTTTAGTTGTTATTGTTTATACCAGAGACATAATGAAATGTGAAAATATTAAGTTGCCTTAGGTCCATAAGAGATGCGGACATTATAAGATTAATGAAAAATTCTAACTATATATCACTGTAACAATGCATGAATTTATACAATTATTAGAGATGTATAATCTTTATTAATTTTGACATATTTATAAAATGGCCCACGTTTCAAATATCATTGCTACTATGCTTAAAGGCAGGCTCCAACTTATAAATACTTGACAAGTTATAAATATTCCAATTTTTAAGTCAGTTGTTAGGATAACATTTTCTACTCCAATAAAATTGTGATTCAATTCCCCAGGCCCGTTTTCAAAGACTCATTTATGCCATGATGTAACTGAATTATGGTGTGAAAAGAGACAGCCTGGCTCTGAGTTCTGAAAGTGAGATTCTGTAAAAGCTGGAGAAAGGAAGACTCTACCCCCTCTTTTAATATGGAACCTGTTTAAGGCATTCCCCGGCCCGGGAGATGTATCCTTAAGGTGAAACCTCTGCCAGTTTTGTTTTGTTTTTGTTTTTAACAAGAAAACCACCAATGTCAGAATCTACCTCTAAGGACCCCAAAGCCCCCACCCCTGGTTCTGGGGCCATGACTGACTCAGTGTGAAGCGTGAGTCCTCTTGCCACACTCCCCCTTCTCTGAAGAATCAACAGAGGACGCTCTGTGACAGGGGGACCTCGAGACAGGAAGAAAGGCCAGACTGCAGACAGTTAAGACCTGGACAGAGCTCACCCCTCCCATCCTTCTCCTGCAATGACACAGAAATCTTAAAAAGAACATAAAAACAACAAAATAGGAATTTCCATAACAAATACAGGCAATGTCACCAGGGAAGGGGCCTGTCCTGTAAACTGACTGCAAGTGAGCATCACTGTGACTTAAACTGGCCAAGCACCATTCTGTTGCCCCATGCAAAGGTACTTCTGACACACACGGAGGGAAGCCCTATGGTAGCTCTCTTCTGCCCTCTTCCGATAAATCTCTACCCAGAACAACTGCCACAAAGATGTGTTCATCAAGTATGTTAACAGAGAGAGCGAGAGAGAGAGCGAGAGAGAGAGAGAGAGAGAGAGAGAGAGAGAGGAAGCTAAGCAGTGTCTCCACTACAGTGACAGAAGCCAGAGGCCCTCAGCTGACGAGAGAGGAGCAGAGGCACGCACGCACGCACAATCTCCTGTGTGCCTTACCTCACCTGATGCACACACTGACTTCACAGTTCAGCCCACGTCAAAAGTGCAGAAATGGGCTCTAAGAGAAGCCACGCAGCATGCCGGAGGTTCACAGCTACAATTTCAACTGAAACCTTGTCCTGGCTCCAGATGGCCCTGGTCCTTCCACAGCTGAACCTCAGCAGTCCAGTGACAATGCCAGCCACTAACCAAGGGATGTGGCATCTTCCTGCAGCAGCCAGAAGCCATAACTTGCAACAGAAGCCAGCACTTAAGTGGCTGTCGCAAAACCCAAGTCCCTCAAAGAGGCTCATCTTTATAAAGAGATACCCTATAATTTCCTTCCCCAAACTGAAGGGGACTAAATGTTGGGTAATTGACAGGTAATCTTTAAAAGCTGTAAAAGTGCCACTTTCTGCTACCCCTACTGCATACTCACCACAGACAGCATTCCTGTGGGGCAGCAGCCCACTCTGTAAATTCAACTCACTGGACCAGTTCTCCTCTCCTTCAGACACTGAACAAAAGCAGTATGTTAGGGTCAAGGAAAACCTGTCAGAGAGGCCGGGGGGGGGGGGGGGGCAGGTCTTTCCCCAAGCCAGCCACTGAGGACATGGCTTCAGTCTTAGAGTCCTCAGCAAAAGAAGAGATTTGCATCTTAGGGCTAAGAACCTAGCAGGTCTACCTGGTATCTGGTGGAAGTTCTACTTACAGGAGGGAACTTGATGTTTGGGAAGAGAGCTCCTCCCCCATGCTAGAAGGGTTCCACCGTGTCAGAACAATGCAAGAAATCCTGCTAATGATGAATGGTGAGCCCCTGCTGTCCTCAAGACTCTAGAACCGTGGTACATGCTGACTGGAGTGTGCCTGTCTACAGCGCCAGCTTCTGGTCATAAAGCGGGACGCAAAGGTCCCAAAAAAGGCGCTTCTACGGGTAGACAAGCCTTGACCCATGTGATCCCAACGCAATCCTCGGACTCCACAGGGAGAGGATTTCCGCAGGACCTCATCCCAGGCGCATGCTCGCTTTGCTGAGGCCTTGGACTGTAAAAACGCTTAGCTGAGGGCATGACTAGAAACTGACTCTTTCAAGTCCTAGCACATCATCGAACCGGGGGTTGACCCTCGGGGCCTAACACACTCCAAGTCAGCACAGAAAGGCTTTCAGTCTACCACCCAAAAGGCACGGGGAGGCCCGGAAAATAGATACAGACCCAGTGTGTCCTAATAACCCCCACAGTAGTAAAATTAGCTATCGTCCAGTCTTACACTTAAGGGCAAATGGTCAGAGTGCCGTGGAACTCCTTACCCAGAATAAGCTGCCCAGATCTACAGACTTGTAGTCAACTGCCTACCTGCCATCCCCGCTGACCCAAGACAGAAGCAGCTGCAAGGCCCAATCCAGACCTCTTTCCATCGCCCCCAAGCACCGAGGCACGTCACGGCGCAAGCAACAAGGAGCGAGCTTCCATGTTTCTCACTGCCCTGATGCTTGGCCCAGCAGAAAGTCCTGTTTCGGATGCAAATGACGGTGAGGACGTCTTTCAGGCCCTCTCACCGCGCCTGCTCCAGGCACCACACTCTCACCCAGCGCGGTAACCGGTCAACAGTCCTGCCAAGTCGGCGCCTCTGCTCTCACACTATGCATGGGCTCCATTCTGCACCCAGACAACTGGCGGGGTGGTTGGGGATCATTTTTAAAAAGCATATGCGTGGCCTGGAGAGATGGCTTAGCGGTTAAACGCTTGCCTATAAAGCCTAAGGACCCCGGTTCGAGGCTCGATTCTCCAGGACCCACGTAAGCCAGATGCACAAGGGGGTGAATGCAGCTGGAGTTCGTTTGCAGTGGCTGGAGGCCCTGGCACACCCATTCTCTCTCTCTCTCTCTCTCTACCTGCCTATTTCTGTATCTCTCTCTCTCAAATAAATAAATAAATAAATAATAAAATATTTTTTTAAAAAAGCATATGCGTGAGCACCAAAGGACAACCTCCAGTGTCATTCCATAAGAACGCCATCCCCCATTTTGTGAGACAGGGACTCTCATCAGCCTGGAGCTTGCCAAGCAGTCCAGCAAGCCCCAGTGCTGGGATTAGGCACACGCCACCACACCCAGTTTTTAACGTGGGTTCTGGGGATCAACTTGGGTCTTCATGCTTAGGAGCCAATTGATTTACCATTCTCAAGACAGAATGATCCCCCCAGCCCCAAGAAAGCTTTTACAGATGGAAAACGGCCCTTTCACTGACTGCTCTGGTCAAACCTTCTAATATTCTAGTCATGTTCACAATTAGCAGTTTCTTCCTATGATCCATCAAGCCCACCCTTCTCCCCCAGATCAAGCCCTGCCTGCCTCTCCAGCCAGCACTCACGACGTTCTACCACAATGACACATCGGACTCCCTGCACGCCACCAGGTCCACGCTTCCTGCCATGGGAACTGGGGACTAGCTGGGCTCTGCCACACAGCAGGCTGCCTTGCCACTATCCCTTCAGACCTCCCCACGTAGACGCTCGGCCACCCAACATGCTTTCTTCCCCTCAGTGCCCACCGCCACCAGGATCCACCCTTTCACTTTGTCTTCCTGTCACTCCTAGCGGAGCATGTGCACGGAAGGCAGAAGCAGGCTTGCTGGTGACTGTGGTGAGCCTGTGTCACGTGGCAAGCACTCCAACACTGGATCCTAAGCAGGCGCTTGCTAAGGTGTGCTGAAACCTTCTCCACTGCCCACAGCCTGCTGGCTCACTGACGTTCAAAGCAAGTCAAGCTCTCATGACAGAAAAATGACGAACCTTTCAGTGCAGCTCCTCCAGTTCATGGTCTAGGAATCCCAAAGCTTTCAGCGTCTCACGTCTCCAAACCCACCAGCCACTGTTTATATATGTTTTGAAACAGGGTCTTGTATTGTAACCCAGACTGGCCTCAAACTAGCACTTTTACCCAGGTCATAACCACCAAAACACAGCCCCAAGCTTGGTGGCTCCGCCTCCTCCCTCCGACCACCAGCACTGGATGAGGAGGCCTGCTGTAGCTGACACCATGTGACTAAGACGTGCCCATGTGGAGGTCTGAGGATCAGCTCCGTGCACGTTTGATCGAGACAGGGGCTCTCTGCTTCTACCACTTCTGTGTACGCACACACCTGCTGATTCTACTGGCTCCACCTCCGACTGCTGTAGGCACGCTGGGATGGCAAGCAGACGTTTGCACCACTTTGCAATGGGTTTTATGTGGATCCTGGGGAATCTGAGTCAGGCCAGTGCCTGTAACCACTGAGCCATCTCCCCAGCCCTTTCTTCTTCATTTTGATAACAAGTGCCTCCCATACTCTAATTAGTAGCATGGCCACTTGCTATATTCCACATTCCGGCTTCCCTAATATAGCTGGGTGAAGCTGGGGGACTAATTTCTGACAAATAGAAAGCCGATGGACATGGCACATACCTGTTTGGCATCACATTATAACAAAGTGTTTACTTCCCAGGCTGCAGATGGACCTGAGGAGTCACAAGCCAGCTGTCACCACACAGACAAGGCAAACACCCTTCCTGGGGAGCAGCGAGGCCCCCATGAAGAATGCCACCTGCCAGCTCTGGTCTACACAGTGACACTACACTCAGAGCCACTGCCTTCTGGAACCTGCCTTACCACAGGGTAAACTCTACTGTAACTCCCACCGTTCCTGAAATGAAGACATGTCTAAGGAGACAGATCTACGCTGATAAAAGAAAAACTTGGGGCTGGAGAGATGGCCTAGCAGTTAAGGCGCAGGCCTGCGAAGCCTAAGGACCTCGGTTCGATTCTACAGGTCCCACATAAGCCAGATGTACAAGGGGGCACATGCGTCTGGACTTTGTTTGCAGTGGCTGGAGGCCTTGGCGTGCCCATTCTCACTCTGTCTTTCCCTCTGTTTCTAATACTTACTTATTAGAATAATAAATAAATAAATAAATAAATATCTTAAAAAAAAAAAAAAAAAACCTTGGTGCTTGGCAGATGGCTCAGTGGGAAAAGTTCTTGCTCTAAGCATGAGGACCTGTGTTCTAATACCCAGGGGCAAACAGGCAGACACAGTGGGATGCACCTGTCATTTCAGGACTCAGGAGGCAGAGACAGGAGCTGCACACCCCACCACCCCGGTTCCTAGGACAAGCCGGCTAGCTAGTCTAGCCAAGTCAATAGGCTCTGGGTTCAGTGCAAGAACCCGTCTGAAAGGGGGGGGTGGTGGAATAAATATCCAACATTGACCTCTGGCCCCTGCACACAAGTGCACCCATACACACATAAGCATGCATACAAACATGCACACCACACGCATACACATGCAAAAGAAAGAAAAAAAGAGTGAAGCTCCTCCAGCACAGGACATCAGCAAGACGGAACACTGAAGACGCACATCACAATCTCACTGGTAACACTTGACTAGCACGGTCACGTAAGTAAAATGCATGAGATAACGTTGTAGAAGTTCATTGGCTACAGAGGCATCTGCAGGTATCGTGCATGTAAGCAGTGATAAATACTCAAGAACTCTGTCCAAGGAACGGCAACTCGAAATTTGAGACTGACCATTCCTGCCATCTCTACAAGACCGAGCAGCTCGCCGCAGACACCCCAACAGGACGAAAACGGACTAGCTGTGTTCATCCTCACACACAAGCACACACACCTGCAGGCTGTGGAGTCCAAAGCCAGATATGAAGATGAGGCCAGCACTGCTTCAGACCCACTATTCTTAAAACTCAATTAGCGCCAATGCTCGGGCCCAACCTGTGCGGCTCAGGCTCGACTCGGAGGCTTAGTGCCACGATCATAAGGAGTGGTCCAGCTGGGGAACCGAAAGCAGAGAAATTACACAGCTCAGCCAAGAGCCAGACCTCGCCAGTGACTGCTGTGAATTCCTAGTGAGCTCAGCCAGCCACCTACATCCCCATCAGCACAATGTGAGATCATCTAAGGTCCCCTCGTGCTCACGGCAACCGGTAGGTGTGTACATAAGTACGTACAAACACAAACATACATACATACCAGTCACACACTCAAAGGAAACTCCTGTTGCTCACAAGGGAAACTGAGGCCAAGGAAAACAGCCCGTCAGTGGGGAACGGAACCCAAATCCTCTAAAATCCCTTTAGTGCTCTTTTTCCACAAGAAGGCTTGCGGGTGCTGCTCGAACTCTACACAAGCACCCCTAAGCTTGGCTGCTGACTGACAGGAAAGAGGAGAGAGCTCTCTACTTACACAGGGGAGATGAAATCTACCCCCAAAAGTTACGGCTGCTGGATTGAGGAGCTGAGAAAACAAAAGCAGAACAGATTAAAGAGAAGTTCTAAGCACAGTTGGAGTGCTTACCTCACAAGCATAAGGACCTGAGTTTGTACCCCACAGCTCAAGTAAAAAAAAAAAAAAAAAAAAAAGACAGGTTTGGGATGGCGAGATGGCTTAGCGCTTGCCAAAGGACACAGGTTTGATTCCCCAGTACCCACACGAAGCCAGGTGCACAAGATGGCGCATGTACGTGGAATTTGCAGTGGCTAGAGAGGCCCTGGTGTGGCCATTCTCTGTGTGTGTGTCTCTCAAATAAATAAATAAATAAATAAATAAAATACATTTTAAAACATATTTTTTAAAAAGGTGAAAGGCAGGCAAGGTCACATGCATGAACTCACACACACAAACACTGCTGGCATTACCCACCCCTTCTAAACCATGTTTGTATTCTGCAGCAGTCAGTCACCTCGTATGCAGCATCCCCTTCACCCCAGTGAAAACACCGCGAATATTCTGTGATTAAATAGTCCTCCAATGTGCACTGTCGCATACATCCCATCTCACAGACGAGCCGCAGCCGTCTCCCTACTGTCTGACAGTCCGCCTGTTTCCAGTTGTTAGAGAGAGCATGCTGGAACAATGTCCTACACTGTCCCTGCTGGATGTTCCTCCCAGCAGATCCCCTGGCCCTGGATATCAGCATTCAGTTATAACATGCGGATTTAAGCCAACGATTCTCTAGATTCACAGCCCTAAAGCCGTGTCCGTTCCCTGTGCAGCCAGGTGAGGAAGTGCAGCTATTTACTTTCGACTTGCTGGCTTGGTCTTTCAAAAAGTGTCCAAGGGCGAGCATCAGAGTCCTAGGGAAGCCAATGCTTCTGAAGAGGTGACGGACATAGGGTTTATGAGGAAGCTGACTTGAGCCCGGCTGGTGCTCTGTAAGTTTATAGAAATTTTTCTGGAGTTCTATGTGGGAAGAGGGAATGGGAGATTTAACCTTGGCTACAAGGGGTTAACTTTTAGCATGAAGTGGCCAAACTATGTTACCACCTTTAGACCCTGGGTTCATTGAGTGCAGCCCATCAAAAAGCAACTTCCCTGGTAACTTTACATAGTACGTGAGACATAACTCTTCCCCTGATAGAACCTCCCAGAAAGCATGCTGTGAGGAATTAAGGGGGTCCTGAATCCTTTAAACACAACTACAAACTCCAAATGACTGAAAACCAAGAGCTGCAGGCGCTTGGCAGGAAACAAGCCCGACTGCCCTGAACTCACGCGGTGCAAGGCTGAGCTGAGCAGACCTGGCTCTGCAGACTTACCCCCAAGCTTCCTGTCCATTCAGGGTCTGCTGTTCCCGCTCACAGGCACCCTTACATTCCCCATCCTACCTGCCTGTGTTTGTCCATATCCCACTACTTACTCCGGGATGAACTGTGTCCCCACAAAAGACTGGTGCAAGTCCTAATTCCATGTACCTGGGATTGTGACCTTATTTGGAATAAGGTCATTGCAGATACGATCGTTAGGGTGAAGTCATTAGGGTGGGCCCTAATCCAACGACTGCTGTCATTACAAGGGAAAACAGAAACAGGCGGCAACCAGCTGAGTGACTAGAGACAGGGACTCAGACAAGGAACACCCTGAGCTACCAGAAACTGGGAGGGGCAAGGAGATGTACCCCTGCAGGCTTGGGAAGGACCCAGCCTGAGCCAGGACCTTGCTGTGGAACTTGCAGGCTTCAGAACCTGAGAGAACATTCGTGTTCTATGCCACCACTCCAGGGGATCTGCTGTGGCAACCCTGAGACGTTAGCACACCCTGTAAATCAGCACAGAACAAACTTCCTTCTCAAACACACCTCACCCATGCATGGATAAGGGACTGGGAAGGGACATTTTAATGTCACTTTATTCCTAATATTTCAGAGCAACTCCAGGTCTTATTCAAGGTTTCTAGCAGTGTGTTTAGCGAAATTTGTCAGGGTTTTGTAATACACTTTTCTTTACAGTGGGGGATGGGGAGGCACAGGGCCTAGTTAAAATTATGAAGACAGAACAGTTGCAACAATGTAAGATCTGACAGGCTTTACACTGGCGGAGGCAGCATTACCACACACACACACACCAGTTGCCAGTATCCAAACAGCAGAACATACCACAGTCAGTAACACACACAGAAGACATCAGTATCTAAGGGACACTTAGATATAAGGGAATAAGGAGAAAGCAAGGGTTACTGGCCAAGCACATGTGTACAGAAACTCATTTCCTTACACATTTACCTGGCAAATCAAACTATGCCAAAAGGCACAGTGAGGGTAATGAAATGACAACGAGGACCTTACACTGGATTAAGAATGCGCCAGAGGGACAAAGGGACGAAGTAGCCTCCTCAGCTTTGAAAACTCCTTCTGGCCGTCACACCTGCCTTCTGCTCTCCAAGTCGAGACAGGAGCTGCAATCATGTGGACGTGCATGTGGGCGCATGTGCGGGGGCGCGACGGGGGGGGGGGGTGATGCTGTCCAATGCTGTTCTTCAAACTTCGTCCACCTCTTTTTATTTTTATTTTTATTTTTTTTTTATTTTTTTTAAATTTATTTATTTGAGAGAGATACAGAAATAGGCAGGGAGAGAGAGGGAGAGAGAGAGGGAGAGAATGGGTGCGCCAGGGCCTCCAGCCACTGCAAACGAATTCCAGATGCATGCACCTCCTTGTGCATCTTCGTCCACCTCTTTTTGACACAGTATCTTTCACTGGCCTGGAGCTCACCAAGTAAGGCTGGACTGGCTGGCCAAAAAGCCCAAGGAATCTCTGGGAGCGGCCAGTGTAACCAGAAGGGCACAGTGGAGTGGACCTGAGCTGTCATTGCTCGTTTTGAGATGAAGAAAGGAATGCAAGTGTTTTCTTTTTAATATTTTTATTTATTTATTTGCAAGCAGAGGTAAAGAGAGAGAAGAGAGACAGAGAGGGCACACCAGGACCACTTCATACATCTGGCTTTACGTGAGGACTGGGGAAATCGAATGGGGTCATCAGGCTTTGCAGGTAAGTGCTTTAACCACTGAGCAATCTCTTTAGCCCAGTCCAAGTGTTTCCGGAAGTCAGACAAGCAAGCAAACTGGCTCTCCTTGCACTGCTCTAGAAAGGAACACAACCTGCCAAACTCTGCTTTTAGCGCACGTGTGTGCACAGATACACCCACCCCGAGTGCAGAGACCAGAGGAAGACGTCAGGAGTCCTCCTCTACCACTCTTCTTCCCTACTCCCTTGAGACAGTCTCTCACTGAACCTGGAGCTCCCCACTCTTAGGTGTACCGGCTGACCAATGAGCCCCAGCAACTCCTCTTCCACAGCCCCTCAATGCTGGGGATGCTTAAGAGATTCAAGTCACCCCTCGGATGCTCTAGAAGTTACTACAAGCCATCAACCAGGTCAAAGGAGGCTATGAGGAGCAGCGCCTAGGACCCAGTCTTTATTTGGTAAGCCTGGTTTCCAAAGTGCCCAAGGTAAACATGTGTTTACTGCAGAAAGAATATTCAAAGCCTGGTGAGGTTGGGCTTGCCCACAGCAACAATGCCCAACTCCCTGGTACTGAGCCAGGAGCCAGGGACATGCTATCCTAAGAAAGCATGCAGAAGGGAGTCGGAAGAACACAGGAAGTTCAAAGGCTCACTCAAGCCAGCCAAGCTCCAAGGCAAAGACCACTGCCAACGATCTGCTGAACACTACTTCAAATCCAAGCTTTGCCTCTAAAAGAACCAAGAAGTGCCCGGCTCTCTCGCTGTAACACCACACAGCTTGAGTAAGCGGTCTGCCCAAAACCCGTGTAGCTGTAACACTACGCTGCTTGAGTTAAGTGGTCTGCCCAAGCCTATGCTGCCCTCTAGCCTGAATCTGTGTGTGATTCTGAAGAATTCACTCTTTTCAAGGACAACACACACACTATGTTAGGACAAAACCCTGGGCACTCCATTGGATACCTAAGACCACGAGTCAGTTACACCAAACTGGCCAAACCAAGTGCCTGCCCATCCCTTTTGCCACGTGTGTGAATGTGTTTGACGCCATGCCAAGTACACTGACACTTGAACCTAGCTTTGGACTACACGCCCTGCCTAAACACTAAGCAGATCCTGCAATTCCGAGAGAAAACTCCGAGGAGCAGTGTCTTCCATGCGGGTGTGCAGACACATGCTCACACGTGATCACTTAAAAGCATCATCACCGGGCTGTGCTGATGCTTCCATGGGTAAAGCGCTTGCTGTGCAGGTGTGAGGACCAGAGTTCAGATCCCCAGCACCCACTTAAACGTGTGGTGGTCCACCTAGACCCCAGAGCTCAAGGAGAGTGGACAGGGGACCCCCCCCCCAAGACAAACTGGTTAGCTAGACTCGCTGAATTAGCGAGCTCTGGGCTCAAGTGAAAGATCCTGCCTCAGGAAGATAAAAAGGAGAGCAAAGAAAATACTCTGGCTTCTGCACATGCAAGCGTGTGTGCACACACATGTGAGACCATGCATGCATACCACAAACATGCATACATGCAAAAAAAAGTCACACCATCATTGATGTAATATCGCACACCCAGCTGCCCTGTTATGTAATTTTCTTTTATTTTTATAATTTTTTAAATTTTTATTTATTTATTTAAGACAGAGAGAGAGAATGGGCACGACAGGGCCTCTAGCCAGTGCAAACAAACTCCAGATGCAAGAGCCACCACGTGCATCTGGCTTACTTGGGACCTGGAGAATCAAACCGGGATCCTTAGGCTTAGCAGACAAGTGTCTTAACCACTGTGCCATCTCTGCAGCCCTGGTTATGTAATTTTCCACCACTGTTCTCCCACCAATAAAGTTTGTGACAATCTTGACAAGCCTCCCTGCCTAGAATAAACACCAGACCCCGCTGCTTTCACAGGCTAGGTCTCCATCAAATGTAGGCAATTGCCATGGCCATGTACATGAAGGATCCCGGTTCGATTCTCCAAGACCCACGAAAACCAGATGCACAAGGGGGCACATGCATCTGGAGTTCAT
This sequence comes from Orientallactaga bullata, assembly GCA_004027895.1. Classification (NCBI taxonomy): domain Eukaryota; kingdom Metazoa; phylum Chordata; class Mammalia; order Rodentia; family Dipodidae; genus Orientallactaga; species Orientallactaga bullata. Next base: position 22,534 of record PVKW010005302.1, read on the forward strand.
TTGCAGTGGCTGGAGGCCCTGGTACGCCCATTCTCTCCCCCTCTCTCTCTGCCTCTTTCTCTCTCTCAAAATAAATAAATAAAATATATTTTTGAAAAAGAATGAAGAGAACTAACCCAACGGAGCCCTGCTTCCAAGTGTGTGTCAAAGAACCAAATGCTACTTTTGTATGGTGAGGCCCTGAGTTGCTCCCCATTATCAAGAACCTGAACAGAATGCAGCACAGCAATTTTTTTTTTAACTTTTTTAAGACATAAACCTAAAAAAGGCTTATCTGTAATTACTGTTCATGACACAGAATGGTCTATTTGTTTAAGACAGGGTCTCACTGTAGCCCAGGCTGACCTCACTCTGCAGCCCAGGCTGGTCTTCAACTCATGAGAGCCTCCTACCTCCACCTCCTGGGTGCTGGGGTTAAAGGTGTGCCACCATGACCCAGGGTTTTTAGATAAACATGAACACCATTCTGGTGGATCATAACAGCAAACCAAATAAAGCAAACATCCCAGCATGCACCAACAACTTTAATGAGGCACTCTCATAAAAGTCAGGAACAAGAGAAGGATGCCTGCTACCATCAACATTCAGCATTGTACAGACTGTCCCAGCTGACGCAATAAATGGAAAGGAAATACGGCCGAAGAACTCCTTACGCTAAGGTTACATCCCAAAGTCAGCCAGCCTGTGAGTGGGAAATGGCAGAGAGCTGGGCTTTCTTTGAACACAGTGTGGCTGGGTGGAATCAGAGGATTCTGTTAAAAAACCACGCATTAGGAGGGCTGGGCATTTGAAATAGCTCAGAGGGTAACATGCGTGCCTCCCGAGCATGAGTACGTGAGTTTTACCTGCAACAGCACCCACATACAATGCCAGGTGGGCCAGTGCATGTTTGTGATGCCAGCGCTGGGGAGGCAGAGACAGGCAGTCTAACCTAAGTGGTGAGCCCCAGGCCCGTGAGAGACTATCTCAAAGGAGGAGGACAGACTTCTGAGGACACCAGAGACTGTCCTCTGACCTCTACATGCAGATGCACCCCCACAAACAAAGAAACGTGCGCACACACACACACACCCAAAACATGCGCCAGTGGAAAGCACAAGCGCCTGATGTGAGCACCTAAAGAAAGGAGACTGGCCCAGGATGACCAACACCACGCAGGTGAAGCGACAGGAGAGCCGACCCCGGTTCAGCAGCCACTCTCTTCTGTTCGGCAACTGTAAAATCAGAGTATGTTAGTGCCTGGGAGAAAGAAACGGACAGAAAACAGTCATTCTGGACATGGTCTGCCTAAAGATGGCAAGAAAGCCAACCACCCTTGTTCATCAAGGTTCCCAGCAACCAAGAAACAAACACATTAAAAACAAAACAAGTCCTAAATATGACGGAGAGTGAGCGAGGAAAACCCCCTTCGCCGAGAAAAGACCACCGGCCTGTGAACCTTCCTAAGGAAGTTTTTATACAACCCAGAGGGTTCAAGTAACAGCAAACAAACAAAACAAGGCGCAATGGACAACCTGCAGGTTTTTAAGAAATAAATTCCCCTCAGGAATTACAGGACACTGTGTAGAGTGGGACCAGATCATACGAGTCAAAACAATTCTCAAAAACAACATCACAGAACTTTCTAGACAATACAGGAAATTAGAATCATAAAAATGTACAGGAAAGCCGGGCGTGGTGGCGCATGCCTTTAATCCCAGCACTCAGGAGGCAGAGGTAGGAGGATCGCCATGAGTTCAAGGCCATCCTGAGATTACATAGTGAATTCCAGGTCAGACTGGGCTAGAGTGAGACACTACCTTGAAAAAAACGAAAAATGAAAAATCCAAAAAAAAAAAAAAATGTGCAAGAAAGCAGAACTATGAAATCAAAACAGGGTTATTCAAGAATAGAGCTTACAGAATCAGCAGTGTCCATAACTAGGTCTGGGTATGTATGCAACTGACATGTCATTTCCAGGCAATAGGATTAACTCCTTCTGGCTATGTGGCACTGGGAAGGAACCCCAGGGCCTTGCACATGCTCTACCACTGAGCAACATTCCTAACTCAAAACAAATGTGATAACATAAATTAAGGTAGTGTACTACACTTAAGAGCAAAAGATGCCCTTCTCCAGTCCCCCCTCTTTCCTTGTTCTCTTCGTCTATCTGCAGCGGCTCGGGCTCAGGCTTTGAATCGGTTGACTGCAGCACTTTTCCTATTTCTGGGTACTCCACAGTGGACCTCACCACTCCCCACCGGCTTTACACTGCATTCTACGAAACCAGATGAGGAGTCGCACACACTACGGCCGCAGCTCCGTCACTCGTGCGAGCACCCACACATCACGAAGGAGCGACCAGAAATCAAACGTTAAATGCTCTGTGAAAAGCAACAAGAGAAAAGCAGGAGCTGATCAGGCCCCATTCCCAACCAAGGTGGAAGGGTCAGGAGAGAGTCAAAAGGGATCCAGAAGATGACACACAGCTGCCAAGTCCTCACAGCTGACCAGAACACTGGCTGGCAAAGGCCAGCCGTGTTCTGCTGCCATCCTGCTTTCACAGCACCACACTGAATACTCAGGTACTCCCAACTGGACATCCCCAGGAAATCTGCTTTCGGAAAGTTGTGTCCTTGTCGGGCAAGGACTTAGTTAACACCGGTGAGTGCTGTTTAGGCCAAGCCCGTGAGAGAAAGGCCAGGCGGCTGGAGGAAAGCCACATGCCCTCAGCCTCCATGAAACTCTTTCAGAAGCCGGTGCACAGCAGATTAGAAGTCATCCTCGGCGAGATCCATCAATAACTTCCTAAGAGGCCATTAAGAAATTCGGGTCACTATTATAACCACCCCTCACTCAACTGGTAAGGTCAAGTATGACGATTAAGCAGCTGCTATGGTCCACATGACGCCCCCAGGACCGCCTGCAAGCACTAAAGCCAGTCTTTGCAAGACAACAGCATCGCTTAAGAAGTCTGAGAGCAAGTATTCACAGCGCAGGGCACTGCTCTAAACACACTTGCCGTTCAGAAGCCTCGTTAGTCCCGTAGGAAGTAATCGCTACTTGAAGGTCACAACTCTACCTTAAGAGCCTTCGTGGAGGATACACTTATGGAAAATAAGAGCCTATACATCTTCGTTGAATGGAAGGAAGCCAGCATCTGCTCTGCAGCTAGGCAAGAGAGCAATGGGATGACGAGCCAATCAGACACAAGCGAAGCCACACTGTTCTCCTGCAAGACACAAACTATCTCAAGAGACATCTCCATCACACAAGGTCACTCTGACACCGGGAGCACGGAGATAAACAAGATCACTGTGAGATCTCCACAAGACACCGACCCTCCCCACCCTAGTCCTCCTGTACCCATCACAGCCCAGCCTTGCCACCACCCACCCCACCCCCCCCCAGGTACGATCCGCTGAAACACCCCACAGGGGACCCACGTGCTGGAACCGCCGATCCAAAGAGCCTGGGCTACCACAGACTCTTCTAAGATGGCTCAAGCAATGCCCTAGGCCCGTGCTGGGTCTTCCTACCACACTGCCCCTCTCCTTAGAGGGCTCTCCCTCCTGTAGTGAGCACTACACCCAGCTCCTCAACAGCACACACATTCCTGGGGGGGTCTCCTGCAAGGCACAAATGATTCATCATGTTACAACTTTCCATGGCAACCCTCATATGTTTCCATTTTTATAAAAGTCAAATTTCTCTCCATCTACAAATGAACTTTTCAGGATCACAGCTGCTGCTTTAAAGACCAATTCTACCTCTGAGGTGGACCATCTCGGGCAGAGTTCATGACTGCATGGGGGTTTTTACTCCATTCTCTCTTTTTTTTTTTTTTAAATATATTTAATTAATTTATTTATTTGAGGAAGAGAAAGAGGCAGAGAGAGAGGGAGAGAATGGGCGCTCCAGGGCACCCAGCCACTGCAAACGAACTCCAGACGCATGCGCCCCCTTGTGCAACTGGCTTACGTGGGTCTTGGGAGAATTGAACTGGGGTCCTTTGGCCTTGCAGGCAAACACCTTAACCGCTAAGTCATCTCTCCAGTCCCTGCATTCTCTTTAAATATACCAAAAGACATTTCCCCTCTCACCACACAGAGAACTCTTTATAGCAACAACTCTGGAGACCTGCATTGGTTTTTCTTCTAAAGCTCAAAGGCATGCTGAACCATGATGGTTCCGAGTGGACCACGGTTTCCACATGTGTGAGTTCTGAAACGACTAAGTGTGCACCGGGGAAGTTACAGTCCTGGAGCCCACACAGTTCTTCTGGGCACTCGAGGTCAAGATAGGGCTCAAAAAGGAAGACAGAAGGACACAGACAAACCTGTGGGAGGAAGACGTCACACACCCAAGCGTGCAGCTGTCAATGTGAGTCAGAGCCCGGCTGCCCAGGGAGGGAGGGAGCGCAGGCCGCTGAGTTGACAGTGTCGGTTCTTGACCCAGGCGCAAGTCACACAGCCGCCTTCAGCCTCTGAAAATTCATCAAGTTGTCAACGCAACATTGCTGCATTTTATATAAGTTATACTACAAACGTTCTATTAAAGGAAGGGATGGGGCAGGAGTGTGTTGCAGAGGGGCCTCCACTGAACTGAAACCCTAGAGGTACCGTGTCCACTATTTCAGACCCTGCTCCAAGCTCTCTGGCCTGATTTTCCACCTAAGAATGCACCCAGGGACATTCAAGAGCCCTTTTCAAGAGGCCACTTGTCATTAGTCTAATGCATACAGCACAGCCACCTGACCATGGGGACATCCTGCCCTGTATACAGCTTGTCACCATCCTCTGTGTAACTCAGAGTGGGCTGCTCAGCCATGACACCATCACAGGAGATGGCTCCCGTGTATAAGCTGGCCTGGTGCAGGAAAATGTCCAATTGACCCCTGCCGTGACTTCTATCCTCACCATGGGGCCTCCAGTGCTGTCCTGTCCTTGTCTAAAGCTCTTCTGGCTTCACTTACAGGTTGACGAGCCCGCAGTAGCTTCTACCATCACACCCATTGTGGTGGTTGGAATCAGGGGTCGCCCATAAGCTTAGGTGGTCTGAATGCTAGGTCCCCAGCTGATGGAGATTTAGAAATTAACACCTCTTGGAGGCAGTGTATTGTTGGGGGCGGGCTTATGGGTGTTATAGCCAGGGTTTGGCACACTCTCCTGTTGCTGTTGACCACCTTATGTTGGCCTGGGGGTGATGTCCACCCTCTGCTCATGCATCGTTTTCCCTGCCATCGTGGAGCTTCCCCTCGGGCCTGTAAGCCAAAATAAGCCCTTTTATCCCAAAAGCTGCTCTTGGTCGGGTGATTTCTGCCAGCCATGAGAACCTGACTACAACACCCATCGTACCTACACTGCTATCTGTGTCACTCAAACAAGACTCCTCTCTGACTGTACCACTCAGCAAGCACCCCTCTGCTGACCCCACTGTATCAGCCTGGCCAGAGGAGGCAGGGCTATGGATGAGAGCAAGTGAGGTCCAGGCAGGACCCTCCCTGAGAAGATGTGTCCTCAAAGCAGCATACTTAAATCAAAAAGTAGTGGGGTGCACAGGACTGCTTTGGCGTCCTGGAGGGGCCAACGACATTCTGCTCTTCTAGAGGTGCCTCAGGGCCTTCTGGGATTTCCAATCTCACTTGAAATTAGCTGGGGTTTTATTTTGTTTGTTTTGTTTTTTGTTGTGTTTTGTGTTTTGTTTTATTCGAGGTAGGGTCTCACTCTAGTCCAGGCTGAGCTGGAATTCACTATGTAGTCTCAGGGTGGTCTCAAACAGTGAACCTTCTACCTCTGCCTCCCAGTGCTGGGAGTAAAGGCCACCACGCCCCCGGCGGAATTAGTTTTTATGCATAAATTCATCTTGAAATTCCTGAGAGTTCCTTGCATACACATGACTTTTAAAAGTGGAGGAGGCATGGAAGGGCAGGGCAAGCGAGGAAAAAGAGGTTAAGAGCCAAATTTTACAGATGCACAGAGGCTAATGATCAGCTCCTAGCCAATGAGAAAATGGGACTGAACGTCCTCAGAGCCTGGAAGTTTCTGTTACCTCCCAAACTGAAAGGCTTAACTTAGTAGTAATATATAAGAAAGTCACTTCTGGGGCTGTGGAGACTGTTCAGTGGTTAGTGCTTGCTTGCAGTACCCATGTGAAGCCAGATGCACAAAATGGTACATGACTCTGGGAGTTTGCAGTGGCAAGAGGCCCTACTGTAGCTGCCCATATATACATACATACATACATCACACACACACACAATCTCTCTCCTCTCTCTCTTCCTCCTCTCTCTTTGCTCTCAAATAAATGTTTTCAAATAAAAAGAAATTTCAGCTAGAGAGGTGATGTAGCAGTTAAGGAGCTTGCCGGTGAAGCTTAAGGATCCATGTTCAACTCTCCAGATCCCACATAAGCCAGATGTACAAAGGGGACACAAGCACAAGGTTGCACACGCCCACTAGGTGGAACAAGCATCTGGAATTCGATTTCCGTAGCTGAGGCCCTAGTGTGCCAATTCTCTCTCTCTCTCTCTAACAATAACCAACAACAAAAAAATTCCGGCCGGGTGTGGTGGCGCACACCTTTAATCCCAGCACCTGGGAAGCAGAGGTAGGAAGATCGCTGTGAATTCAAGGCCACCCTGAGACTGAATTCCAGGTCAGCCTGGACTAGAGTGAAACCCTACCTCAAAAAAACCCAAAAACAAAACAAAATTCTTCTGAGTCCCCATAAAGAGGAAACGGTTACGGGATGAATGGCAGCCTCCAAAATACTTTCATTTCCTAATTCTGTCCCTGACAGACATGCACTGAACATGGAGGAATGACATGACCTGCTTTCCGACGGCTGGGCAAAGATGGGGGGAAGGGAGCTGGTGGGGGAGGGAGATGGCAAACAGGTGAATTTCAGCAAGGAGTACAAGGCAGCTCGGGAGTCTGAGCTATTTTTAAACTGTAAAGAAGTGGGGAAGGGAACATCCTTACCCCAACCCCAGCGGATCACAGCACTCTGAAGGGTTCCATGTTAAGAAATCAGCTTTGCCAGGCGTGGTGGTGCACGCCTTTAATCCCAGCAATAGGGAGGCAAAGGTAGGATGATTGCCATGAGTTCGAGGTCACCCTGAGATGACATAGTGAATTCCAGGTCAGCCTGGGCTAGAGTAAGACCCTACACCTTGAAAAACCGAAAAATGAAAAACCAAAGAAGGAAGGAAGGAAGGGAGGGAAGGAAATCAGCTGGGTCCACTGCTGCTGTGGTCTCCAGGTCCAGTTCACCATCTGTCATCAAGACCTCTGAGCCCTACTTGAGGAAAACACCTGTCATGTGTCTTTACAAGCAGCAGACAACCCAGCATCTCCCAAAGACACCAGGGTCATGAAGGGAAGGTGGCACTAGACGCTGAAGGACGGAGCTCCAGGGATGTAGCTCTGGGTCCCCACCCATGCCAGGGTGGGCTTTTGGAGACGCAGCTGCTATGGAATCACCCATGCTCCTCTAAGTAACTCTGATCAACCCCTCTGTTCGCCAGGCTAGACTTGGGTAGAATCCTTTCTGCGGTCTGGCGTGGGTTCCTCTTATAGTTACCGTCTCACAAAGCACCGGACCAAAAGCAGCTGGTGGAAAGTTTTAATTTTGGCTTAGAGCCTGCTGGGGAGGCTCCAGGATGGCAGGGAAAGGATGGCATGAGCAGAGGCTGACACCACCTCTGCCACAGCAGGTGGACACTGTCAAGGGGGAGCTGGCTAGAACCTGCCTCCAACAACACACCTCCTCCAGCAAGGCTCCATGTCTCACACTGCTGACGCTGGGGACCTGGCATTCAGAACGCATGAGCTCACGGGGGACACCTGATTCAAGCCACCAGAGTGCCCTATCTGTGGTGAACAGACATCTGTTCATGCATCCCCAAGAAAAGCCACACAACTCCCTTCCATCAGTTATAGAAACACGGGTTTATGACAGGAAGGGGAAAAAAGCCCAACTAGAATGTTTCACTGCAAGGTTGCTTAAACTACAAGTCCCACCTGACTGGGCAGTAAGACTAACTTGTATTTCTGACTGGTTTTCACAAACTAGAGCAGACTCAACTGATTATATGATGAGGAAATCCACTTTGTTCTACAACTTGTGACCACTGAAAACAAGGGGCTAAGATTCCCATCGTGATGGTGATTAAGACAAACCTGAACACAGCTGACACCAGATAAAAGTCCAGTGTGTCTTCAGAAGTAAAACCCTCCCTTTTTACAGCATGTGTCGAACCTTGTATAAATTTCAAAGCATGCCATCTTCACCCGTGACTCAGGGGAGTGAGCCATCCTTACAAAAGGCTGGTCTGTTACAGGGGTTTAAGCACCTGGTATTTACTAATTTGCAGATTCTTACTAAGAAGAGTACTGGGTAAGGGGTATCACGTTATCTATGTCTCTGCACTTCTAAGTTATTTAATCAAAAGGGCCATTTTCAGAAGTAGACTAAGGCACGAGACATGCTTACAGTGCTTGCTGTGAAAATAAGGACCTGAGTTTGAATCCCAGGCACTCAAGTAACAGCAAGTGTGGTGGTGGATGGCTGCAATGCCGGTGCTGGAGATGGTGGCTGATCCAGCTGAGCAGGTGAGCTCCGGGTTCAGAGAGACTGGACCCTGTCTCAAAAAAATAAGGTGGAAAGCTTTGGAGGAAGATCCCCAATGTCGACCTCTGGCCTCTACGTGCACACACACATGCATGGACGAATACCAAAAAAGAACAAAGCAGACTAAATATCAGGAGGGGAGAGGTAAGAAACATGGTAGTTTTTTCCTAAGTACAAGCAATTCCTGCAGAACTCAAAAAGCACAAGATGTTTCTTCCTACAGGCAATCAAAGGCAAGAGTGTAGGAAAAGAAAAAAAAAAAAGGGGGACTTCAAAGAGACAGAGGATAATAAGAAAAAGGTGACTTAATACCACCCAAATGAATATAAACAAGAAAAACTTCAAAGCACACACTCTGAGCTGGTAATTCCACCCTGAGATGATCCGGCAGGTAATATAAACTATCTCTAGGAGTTATTAAAGGAATAATTTCTGTGACTTTGCTGTAAACAGGGCGCTAGACCCAATCAACAAAAAGGCACCGAGCATAGTGTCCCATTCCACGCATGATCTGCACGAAGCCCCTGAAAAGGGTAGTTCTGTGCCCACAGATGAGGCCGAACCCCCAAGATGTGCCCTTGAATGAAAACACTGGACAGCATGGACAACGTACTCCCGTTTCTGCTTTAGAAAGTAAGAGGCACACACTTGTGTATGCATAAAATTTACCTAGAAAAATACAAAGGAAGCGAGGAACAGTAGTTACCTGTGTGGATGCAAATAGGTCGGGGATGAGAGACCTGTCCTTCATTTTGTAATCTCAGTTCCAAATGCACAGTCACGACTGTTTGTGTTCTGCAGTTTCAATGTGGCACCTACTGTCACGCTAACACTGGAGCACTCAGGGTGGGAACAGCAGTGAGGAGTTGATAATGTGTGACGATGCGATGGAATGGTGAAGGGACACAGGATGCATCCTGGGAAAGTGCCAGTGGCTAGATGGGCCTGTCTTCCACTACAGACACAGGGCCATCCCAGCCAGAGCGATGGTCCAGGACAGATGGAGGCACAGCAGTAACCACTCCCTCGAGAAACTCCCGCAGAATCAAAGGACACCCGTTCTCCCCCACTTACCGCCCCAGGTGACCCACTCACGCTTGAGAAGAGCTCCCTACACCTGACGCCTGCCTGCCCAGGCCTCTACTGTCCCTCCCTGCTTCCCTTCATCTCTGAGCTGACACTAGCCCACCTCATCCCCAGTTCCAGCTCGTTGCCTTGCTGTTCCAGCAGCCCTTTCCAACCCCAACAGAACCAGCCAGAAGGCAAAGTGAGTAATGTCAGAGATCAGTACACCCACAACGTGCACAGGCTCCGAGAAAAGTCTGGTCAGACTCACTGCAAGCGCAGGTGTGGTAGTTTGAATATATAGCCCCCAGTATAGTCAGTGTTTTATTAGTTTGTTGTTTGCAGCTGCAGCCACCTGGCTGGAGGCAGTGTCTCTGGGCGGATCTTAAGGTGTGGTGGTGGGCTTAGGATTTCAATCTAAAGATATGCAAAGTGTGCCTAGCTGGAGTTCCTGAGGTGTGCTGTGCTGTGTGGCTTTTGGCTTTCTCTCTCTCTTGCCTGGTCCTCTAAGAGCAGGCCAGCTTCTACTGCCATTATGGAACTTCCCCTGGATCTGTAAGCTTCAATAAATATCCCTTCCTCCATAACTGTGCCTGATCTGGAAGCTCATCTCAGTGAACCTGAAGCTGTCTGCTACAGCGGGTGAAAGGACTCCTCCACACACTACTTACATGCTAATGAACCCCACTGTACTCCTCCACATGCTAATGACATGCTAACGAACCCCAGGAGCCAGGTGGAGAGTCCAGCAGGAAAGCCTCTAAACCCAAGAGCCGGAGAAGAAATGGGTGATGGCAGACAGTACGTTCTTCTCAAAGGCCTTCAACTCAGAACAGGGAACACAGCGTGAAGAGGAGGGAAGGAAGAAGCTTGTCTGGGATGCTCTGCACTCAGGCCTCAGCCTTCCATCCTAACTCCTTCCTCAACTCCCAGGCAGGTGTTCATCTTTCTGCCCCATCTTGATGGCAAAGCTTGAAGACTACTGACAAAGATACAGCCTCATGAAAAACCACACCAGAATGGTCGCGCTGGGGCAGAAAACACCCAATCCAAAGCAGCTGATGGGAAGAATGGATTTATTTCAGCTTACAGTCTTGAGGGGACGTTTCATCACTGCAGGGGAAGCGCAGAAGACCTGGGTCACATCTCCACATCCATCAACAGGAGGAATGCAGTCTGGATACGCTAGCACGGGCAAGGGGGAGCTGTGCTGCGACACCGCAAAGGCTCCCCATCAACACACCTCTTCCAGCAAAGCACATCTCCCAAAGGCCCAACAACCTTCCCAAGCTGCCACCAGATGAGGACATGAGTCTGTGGGGGACACTTCATTCAAACCATCACACCGGTTTAAAGCCAAAAAAAACTATCAATAAATGAATAAAGATCCATTCCTAACTTAAAGGCACACAGGCCAGCATTACTCCTTGAATTCAACTCAGGTCTAATTCACATCTGGTCCCCAACTACTTCTAGATCCTTCCCCAGGCTACACTCTTCTTTCATTTCCTTAAACTTGCTGGTATAACTTTTAAGGTTTTTGCACTGCCTTGTTCCCCTGGCCCAGCACATTTTCCTACCAGTCTTCTGCATGATGAGCATAAAAGGAAAGTGCTGACAGCACGGCAACACCCATGCTCCCTGGACTGGATGTGAGCAGCGGCCTCAAGCTCCTGCCACCACGCCTTCGCTGTTGTAATGAACTGTAACCTGGAATGGTAAGTCAAAACAAACCCTTCCTCTACTAAACTGATTTCTGTCAGTGTTTGGTCCCAGCACCTAGAAGACAACTGGAACAGTAGGACACTGTGGAAGAATATTAAATTGAAGGTCTGTAGTGTTAAACCGACCTTTAAGCAGGGAAGATGGAAAATACTTCAGAGTAAAATGAAACCAGCAGATAAACTCAGCTTGAAACTGACCAGGATGGAGAAATAATGCCGGTTAAATTTGACTCCCTTTGGAGAAGCTTCCGGAGAGAGTGGGAGGAGGGGGAACACTGCAAAAAAAATAAGAGTATTGAAAATTCACACCACTCAGTACCTGATCCACCAGCCCCAGGACTACAGGTCCCACTGCAGCATCTTACATGGACTACAAAGTGTTACTACAAAGGAAGGTGAGGGGACAAACACCCAGAAATGAATGACTCTAATGTTCAGCTCAAGTTCAATAGTTTAACGCAATGTAAAACCCTACCTAGCGCCACTGTTTGATTTCTTCTGAACCTCCTAATTGCATGATGTCATTCAAAGTCAACAATAGAAGTTTGTCCCACTTTTTTTCAAGAAAGCAAATTCATGGTGAAGTTTTCTCATAAAGTCTTAGCAATGTCTCTTGTAAGTCATGCACAACAATAAAAAAGCATAAAAGAAACTTCTTTGGCTACAAAAAAAAAAATACCAGAAGCTAAATCAAAAGACAAATGACAAGTTTTTTTGTTGTTTTTTTTTTTTTTTTGTAATTCATAACTGGTTATAAAGGGCATGCCACCGCTTGCTAAGAAAAATGGGTGTAAGATAGACCAAACTCAGAAAAGACTTAAAAAGAAGACCTCCAGGGATTTGCCCCTAACAGTAGTAGGAATTCCTCTATTGTCAGTATGCATAGGTGGCCACACCCTGTCACTCAACCCTCTGGAAGCATCTGTTTCCTAATTTATAAGGTGGGGTCTGACCCAGGCTTCTTCAGAGGGTTAGTATAAGGATTAAATGAGCCATGGCCTTTGTAAGGAAATGACTTAACAGCTGATGTGTATGCTGGGGAACGACTCCCCACACAGTGATTCCTGCTCCCAGTCGCCACAGCACCAAGACCACAGACTGGAGACAAAGTCAGAGATAGACACACAGTGGACTCCGATGCAGTTGTGAAAAGGGGGAACGGGCAGCAATTAAGATGAAAAAATGTCTGGAATATAATTCCAATGGAGGAAGGGAATACAGAACAAGATGCTGTACATTTTCTGTTAAAAAGAAATTATTATAAGATACTTTTCATACTGAAAAGATTCAATTAAAAAATAAAAGGATGTGGCCTAACTCAGCAGCTTGAACCTATAGCCCTGGTTCAATCCCCACTTCAGTCAACCAACCTAATCCTTTAATATTTTATTACTTGCAAGCAGAGAGACAGAATGGGCACACCAGGGCCTCTTGCTGCTGCAAATAAACTCCAGATGCAAGTGCCATTTTGTCCATCTATCTTTACATGGGTACTAAGGAATGGAACCCTAGCTTGCACACTTTACAAGAAAGCACCTTTAACCACTTAGCCATTTCTCCATCTCATCATCAATCAAGTAATTTTAAAAGACAGCATTATGTCAGCCTCAGAGGAAAATAATACTTATGTAGGGACTGGCAAATTTCAAGCTGTGTTACTGGTTCAAAAACAGTACTGCGGGCAAGAGATGTGGCTCAGTGGTTAGAGCTTCTTGCCTGTGAAGCCAGATGGCCTGGGTTCGATTCACCAGTACCCATGTAAAGCCAGATGCACAAAGTAGGACATGCATCTGGAATTTGTTTGCAGCGGCAAGAGGCCCTGGAACTCACATTCATTTATTATATTCATTCATTCATTCATATCCTCTCTCTCTCCTTACAAACAAATAAAAACAGTATTGGCAGCTCATGGAAATGCTGGTATTCAATCCTCTTTGTTTCTAAGTGGTCAATTATCATACTCTTGGGCACCTCCGTGGCTTCACACTGAACACTGCGCCAGACTTTCTAGAAGCCACAGATGCCTGTCCTCGCAGCATGGTGCCCTGAGGTTGCTTCTCAGGCACCGCTCAGCTCCACACTCCAGGGAAGACTGCCCAAGATGCCTCACTTCAAGTGTCCTTACAGTTGAGCCCCAAGAGCCAGATTTCCTGCTCCTCAAACACAAGGTGGCAAGGGCCATGTTGGCTGGGACATCAGCCTGCAGACTTTAACAAGGGCTGAACTAACGTGCCTGGGATGCTTGGGGAGGGGGGCTGTTAGCAGGAAACAGAACATCGGGTACCAGGGCCCAATGCCTGCTCTCAATAGCTGGGGGTGGGGGGGTAGAAGAGTTAGAGCTCAAGTCTCCCTTGCACAGAGGTGAAGGCTCAAAGCAGGGGAGTCCTGGAGAGTCTGCAATGCTAACCTTTCAAACACAAATTTCCTGTAGGAAACATCACTGATTTTTTTTTTTCAGGAGCAATAATGTTATGGTGGCACCACTGTGTGCCTGTGGAACTCTTTCTAGATTGGCCATGTGTTGGTCACTGGGGAAGCTGTGGTCGGAGGATTCACTCTACTTCTGTGCATGCCTGAAATTTTCCATAATAAAATGTTTATACAAAATCCATTATCATCACAGAAACTTCTCCACAGCAGGATGTTGAGAACCATATTCTGAGAGTCTGACCATGCACCATGCACCAGCATCCGGGGCTTAGGAGACAAGACCTGGAAAGCGTTAGTTTGGGCAGCCATTTCTCCTGCCAGGACACGAATGTCCTCATCAGAGCTGGAGCCTGGGGAATTACTGAAGCCATCAGAGATGTCACTGTTCTTGGTCACGTCCCTTCTGGTGTTGTGGGGGTCTCCTGGGCCACTCACCACTGGTTAAAGGCACATATGTCTCAGAGCAGCTGGTCTGGGAGACAGCCCTGCACAGAGCTTCCCACCAAGCATTCGGGGGAGGGGTAAACATCAACCACAAGTGACACGATGGACCCACGAGGAAGCATTCAATTTCTACAACAGGAGAAAGGGGGCGCGAGACCTCTGGTACCCAAACACCCAATCCTGCCATCCAGGACTGCTAAGGATGCTCCAAGTGGAGCTGCCGCTTCAGGCGGCCACCCCTTAGCTCTTCCCCCTCCCCACAACCCTTGCCTCACTTCTTCCTGAGGGAAGAAAAGCCTGTGAGTCTTCCAATATTCTGCCAACTGCAAAATGTTCAGTACACACCCAGACACACCCATTCCCCTCTGCAGAGTGCACCTCCTCATTCCCAGAGTCTGGAGTCTACCAGTCACAGGCGCCACGGCGCGAGAGGAAAGGTGAGCAAGAGAGCCCGGGGTGTTCCGCTCCCTTCTTCACCTTGGCCGAGCAGCCCGTCTCAAGGCCCACTGGGGTACCAGCTTGCTCTGTGTTGACTCGCAGCTCATGGGCTCCGAGAACACCAGCTGCACCTGTATCCTCCAAAGGAGGATTGGGAGTGGTCCTGCTGCAAGCCCTGGGCTGCCTCCCTGTCCCCTCCCATTCACCAAGCCCCTCAGCAACTCGACCAATGGGATGGCCCATTTCCAGGATCACATGCTTCCCCAGTGACTCCTTACTAAGGAACTCACCCCTCCTTCACCCAGGGTGAGTACGGTTTCTCCAACAGCATCAGAGCCCATCAACAGCGGTCACAAGGTTCCTGGACTTTGGATGAGTGGACACTCAATTACTGCCTACACCTTGCTGCTAAAGAAGAGATCTAAAGCTTACAGCTAACCCTCCCTGGCGTCCACAGACCGCCCAGTTAAATAACACCCAGGCAGCTCACCATCCATGAAAGCTAAAGAGGAAAGCCACAAGAAGAAAACACTTTCAGAAACATGTTCAAGAGCCAAGAGGATTTTTTTTTTTTTTGGCCCATGTATGTGCATGTGTGCATGGCTATGTTTGCATGTGAAGGCCAGAAGCTGACATCAAGTGTCTTTGTCATTCAATATCTTTTTAAAATGGATTTTATTTCATTCAATATCTTTTTTTAAAAATTTATTGTATTTGTGAGAAAGGCAGATACTTCGGGGGTGGGGGAAGATTTGGGCACGCCAAGGCCTTCAGCCACTGCAAAGGAACTCCAAAAACATGCATCACTTAGTGCATCTGGCTTACATGGGTCCTGGGGAACTGAACCTGGGTCCTTTGGCTCTGCAGGCAAGCGCTTTAACCACTACGCCATCCCTCTAAGCCACAATACCTTGTTTTTTGAGACAGGGTTTCTCAACTGACCATGGAGCGCATTGGTTCAGCTAGACTAGCTAGCTACTAAGCCCTAAGGATGCTCTTGTCTTTGCCCCCACAGCCCTGATATTAATGATGTGCGACCCCGCACCCAGCATTTTTATGTGGGTTCTGAGAATCGCTCAAGTCCTCATACTTGTACGGCAAGCAATTTACCCATTGAGGTATCTCCCAGCCCCAGAGGAAGATTCCCGAAGATTTTCCTAAGGATCTACTACTAAAAATTAGAGCAACTGCCCAGCCTACAGGACACTTGGATTAACTCTCAAAATATTAATAAACTCCTGCTTTACATTCTGACCTCCTACAAGGACTTCACAGACTCTCACAGTGGCACGTGGGCACAGAAACACAACAGCTTGGTAAAGACGTGCCGCTGAGTGACCCTGGCTCCCGCACTCTCGATCTGTGACGCTCCAATGGTGCCCCACAGTTTTGTTTCAAGGCCCCAAAACTGCAGGGATCTCGGGAGCACTGTGTCAGGGCCGAAGTCCACAGGCGCGTGTCAAAGGCAGAAGCAACAGACAGAGCTGCTGTCTAGGACGCAGGGGCGCAGCACCCTTTGGAGCGCATTCTCCTTGGATCTCGTTGGAAGGTCTTTCAGCCAAACCACTCACCTGTTAGCCAAACAGAGTTGTCAGATGCAAACTCCAAAGTCTAACCAAATCCTAGCACACTGAGGAGAACAGGGAGGTCCCAAGGGGATGTGTGACTGAGGCCTGCTTCCACAGTGAGAGGCCAGGAGGCCAACCCCCACCCAACCCTGTGCCATCACAGCAACCTGGCCCAGTGCTTCAGCCTTCATCCCACAAAAAGATTACTGCCCCTCACTGTTTCTCTCAATAAACAGTCTGTCTGTAGAGATCAAGTCCAGTGTTCTCTTTTGCTTTTCTCTTACACTTTCCTTACAGGCCTGAATCTTGCCAAGAAGGCTAGCAGGCTGGCCAGTGGGGCCTCAGGGATCCACCTGTACCTGCCGCCCCAATGCTGCGGTTACAAGCACGTGCCACCATATCTGGCATGGTATGTGGGTTCTGAGGATTCAACTCAGGTTCTCAGCTTGCAAGGTAAGCACTCTGCTGACTGAGCTGTGACAGCAGAAGCTGGCTGCTGGAATCAGACGAGGCGTGCTCCTTGCCTTCTCTCCATCTCCAAAGCCTTCACATTAAGCCGACAGAACAAAAGCAATGTCCTAGTGAAAGGCAGGGTCCTGGGTCCTCAACTTCAGAAGTCCCCAAGCTACCTACACTACCGGCTTGGGGTGGGAGGAGGGAGGGAAGATTAAAGAAACAGAAACAAGAGGGCGTGTGATGACTCTTCTGCAGACAGAGAACTTGTCTCCCACAGACCTGCCCTTCCTATACCCCAGGCTGTCCTTCCCGGTCTAGGTTCTGCAAGCTCGCCCACCCTGCATGCACAATCTCAGAGAGATCCGTGGTTGGGTTTCTGCTCTTTACACCAGCAGCTAAGCAGAAGGCGCACTAGGGTGTCACCCATCAAAGTCCAAGTTCTGAAATCCTAACCCTCCTTCGTCAGCAGGGTCAAAAGTCACACTGTGCTAATGTCAGGAAAGGAAGAGAGATTCAAGTTGGCTACTTTTCCCACAAAGAATAAAGAGAGCCGTCCAACAACCCTGGGGAGGTGGGGACATCTTTCAGGAGGCAGGTTTGCCCCGTCCTACTGTAGCCTTGCACGACGGTTCAAGCTTGGCTTGTCAAATAAATCTTCAGGAACCAGCAAGCTAAGCTCCCAGTCACCCTCACACCCACCAGCCAGAGAAGCGGGCACCTCTAAGAACAGGGCTGGGATGTGCCCCAGACTGAGGTCCCTGGCCTCCTGGTGCCACCTCCCCTCTCAGCTCTCAAGAGACTCTACCATCACAATTATCGAGAAGGTCACAGGGACAGGATTATCTTGAAAGGTATTTTATGCAACTGTAGAAGACTGAGAGGATGTGCTGGGAAGCAGCACTCTTTAGTGTCACTCGCTACAAAAGTAATTCACAAGTGAACACTTTCATGTGGATGGTCACAACAGCAGTGGAGTGCAGTGGAGCAACGTGGGTATGTACCAACCCTACACAGGTTGCTATTCTAAACCAAGCCCGAGACCGTCATCTTCAGGCAGCTAGCACCTCTCTCATGACTGCCCCTACAGAGACCTGCATATCCCCACCCTCCTCCCATACTGTCCCATGCCCAGGGACCAGTACTAAGGGAAGGAGGTAGGGTACACAGAGATGTGTGGGTTACTCAGAGGAGGGGCACTCAGGAGGTGGGTGGAACCTAAAGCTGAAAATTTCAGGTAACACATGCGCGCGCGCGCACACACACACACAGTAAAATACTGCACAGCAATAAAAATGTCATAGCCCTGTATAAAAAAAAAATTGGAAATGCTGACTATCAATAAACTAGGAGGGAGGCCAGATGCACAAAATGCTCCACAGTTCCAGTCTGGCGATGTTCAGATGCGAACATAGTGAATCTCTCCTGAGAAAGGTTCCGGGGCATCCTGACAGAAGAGAGTGTAAGCAAGGGTCGGGTATGGCTGACAGCAAATACCCTCCAGCAGGTCCAACCTTAACTTCCTCAGTGTGCACACAGTTCACACACTGTGACCTACGCTGTGGACCGGACTACTCCATTCAACACCCCGCAAAGCGTGAATGTGGGCACGTTCCAAGACAAGTTCTAAAAACTTGATTGAACAGCTACCGTGCGAAAGCCGGGGGCAAAAACAAGTGCCTTTCCAAACCACAGGTCTGCACAAGCCAGTGAGCACGCCAGATGTGGTCAGAGACCATGGTAACAGCAAACTGGGATATTTGAGGTGAGGGAGACCCCAAAGGGCCACGGGGTGTGGAGAACTGGCCAGTGAGATTCCAATATGCGTCTGGTGGAGTGAGAGATCGTCTAGAGACAAAGTGCCTGTCTTCAAACAGCTCTGGAAGAGAATGAACGAATGTGTGCACCACGCAGCCAGAGTGGTTTCTAGAAGGCAGAAATGCAGCCGTGCTTACCCCACCCTCTCCCTCCACCCCCCTTGCACCGTAAGCCAGCAGCACAGGCTGGCTCTGCTCTCTTCCCATGCTTGTCTGTAGCATTCAGGTTCTGCTTGGGTGTAAGAAGAACCAATCTCACTTTCTCTGGGTCAATTCCAAGTTCTCTTTCAGGTCTCGGCTGAAACATCACCTCCATGAGCAGCAAGCTTTCTGATCTGGGCACACTCCTGGCTGGAGCTGGGCTCTCCACTCCCGGGCAACCTCACTCAAGTAGCACGCATGGACGTAGTTCCTGACATACAGCAGGTCCTCAATGTATGTGTTGGGAAAAGATAACCCAGGGGCTGGGGAGTGGATGGCTTTGACATCAAAGTGATTGTCACACAACATGAAGACCTGGGCTTGGATCCCCAGCACCTACATGAAATCCAGGCATGGCAGTGAGCACATGCACCCCCATCACTAGCGAGGTGGGTACAGGGGATCCCTAAAGTTTGCTGGCCAATTCTAGCCAGTTCCAGGTTTAGTGAGAGACCCTGTCTCAAAAAATAAAAAATAACAGTACGGTGGAGGGCAACTGAGGCAGAAACCTGACACTGACCTCTGCCCTCCCCCCCACACACGTACTAACATTGACACACACACTTGGGGGCTGGAGAGATGGCTCATTCCCCTTACACATTACCCAGCATCAGGTTGGTTGTTACAACAACACAAAATGGAGTAAGACAGGGCTGGAGAGATGGCTCAGCAGTTAAGGCACTTGTCTGCAAAGCCAAAGGACCCAGGTTCAATTCCCCAGGACCCACGTAAGGCAAGTGCACAAGGTGGCGCATGCATCTGGAGTTTGGTTACAGTGGCTGGAGGCCCTGGTGTGCCCATTCTCATCCCTCTCTCTCTCTACCAAATAAATACAAGTAAAATATTTTTAAAAATCCACTTGGACTTTGCCCATCAGACTTTTGTGTTTAACTGTATGTGGGGGCTGGGGAATTGAATCAGGGCCTGCGGGCTTTGTAAACAAATGCCTTTAACCACTGAGCCACCTCTCCAGCTCCCCTAACTGGACTCTTTAAACAGAGGCTGTAACATAAGCACAGAGGTAGAAACTGATTCCAGAATGAGATGAGAGGAGGCAGCGTCCAGGTGGCTATGCTCTGAACACAGTGGCAAGGTACCGGGATATGTAGGACAGAGTGCAAGAGTGGAGTAACCAGGCACCAACCCGACAGGCTGGAGGGGCCAGAAGGGGAACAGAAGCCGGGCATGGTGGCACACGCCTTTAATCCCAGCATTTAGGAGACAGAGGTAGGAGGATCGCAGTGAGTTTGAGGCCACCCTGAGACTACATAGTGAATTCCAGGTCAGCCTGGGTGGAAAAACCAAAAAGGTTTGGGGGCAGATCGTTTCCTGAGCACTGCAGACACCCTCACAAACATGGCTGTGCTTTTCCCAGACACAGTCTGCTGCCCTGGCAACCATCCCCCGGGGCCAGAGTCCTGGGGATTTGCCGCGGATGGAGCAGCCCTCAGGACCTAACTCAGGAACAGATCTGTGTAGAATCCAAAAGGAAATGCCCACAAGCAGATGAAGACAAAATCGTCCCTCAGTTAATAGGCCACCCTCCTGTATGTGGTGTCACTTTGCTCTTCGGCTCTGCAGCCAGACCTAAGTTCTTAGCCCCTGAAAGTCAAAGACAGCAAACAAATTATGAAACTCTCTCTGCACCTACACTTGCAAGTTTCCAGCAATGCACACCGGGGTACTGATCCACACAGGATTACGGGAGGATCAGACAAGAAGATACAGGCAATCCCCTCCCAACAGGGCCCCTCCCACAGTGAGCACTAAAGAAACATTCCATTATCATAGCAACACAAAAAGACACTGAAAGGGCTGGAGAGATGGCTTGGTGGTTAAGGCATCTGCCTGCAAAGCGAAAGGATCCCAGTTCGATTCTCCAGGGCCCACATAAGCCAGATACACAAGGGGGTGCATGCCTCTGGAGTTTGTTTGCAGTGGCTGGAGGCCCTTGTGCACCCATTCTCTCCATCCCTCTCCCTCTGCCTCTTTCCCTCTCTCAAATAAATAAATAAATAAATAAATAAATAAATAAATAAATAAATAAATAATACTGAAAAAAAAGACACAGAAGAAGGACGATGCTGGTGACTAAGAATACTGCAGACTTTTCCCCCTTCACTCTTCCTTAAATGATGGTTTATTCGAAATGTCAAGAAAATTAAATACTTACAACACACTGGAAAAACAACCATGCAACAGGAATTTGTAAGGTGTTAGAGCAAAGCCCCTTCTCTCTCAAGGTGCTTATGCTCAGTACAAACTAGGGCACTAGGTACAGAGTGCAAGCCTGGGGCACAGGACATGCTTGTTGCAGGATATACTGAGCATTAAAAACTTAAGTACCTGTACTGAAGCACAACTACAAACAAAAAGTCAGCTAGCTACTGTGGCAGATTAGTTTTTCTGAAAAACCAAAAAGAGGGGGCAGAGGACATAGCTCAGAGGTTCAAAAAGTGCTTGCTTACTTACAAACCTGTCAGCCAGGGTTCAACTCCTGGCACCTGTGGGAAAGCCTATGCAAAGTGGTACAGGCATCTGTGATCCCAAAAGCAATAATAATTAAGAATAAAAATGGAGTTTGGCGGGCTGGAGAGATGGCTTAGGGGTTAAGGCGCCTGCCTCCTAAGCTTAAGAACACTGGTTCCAATCTCCAGCGGTTCCAATCTCCAGGTCCCACGTTTAGCCAGATGCAAAGTGACACAAGGGCGCAATGCCGCACTTGACCACAAGGGGGGGCACACATCCGGATTTCGTTTGCAGCAGCTGAGACACTGCTGGCTCGCCCATCTCTGTCTTCCTCTCCCTCTCTCTCTCTCTCTCTCTGTGTCTCTCTCCAAAAAAATAATAAAAATTAAAAAATAAAAAGTTTTAAAATGGAGTTTGGCATATAGTTCAGGGGAGGTGACATGGCCTGGCACAAATGATTGATTGATAGACAGATAGATAGATAGATAGATACATACATACATACATACATACACAAACACACACACACACACAGAGAGAGAGAGAGAGATGGATGGATGAGAGTAAAAGTCACTAAGAATAGAATTACAAAAGGGAGGGAAAGTGGAGATGTATAATGAGGACAGAGTTTCTGCCTAGGATGGTAAAATGATCTGGAAACGGGCAATGGGAATGGCTGCATAGCACCATAAGTGTACTTCACATTACTGACTCTTGTCCATTTAAAAATGCTTTAGGGGCTGAAGGAATGGTTTAGTGGTTAAGGCACTTGCCTGTGAAGCCCCAAGAACCTAGGTTTGATTCTCCAGGACCCACATAAGCCAGATGCACAAGGTGGCGCATGCATCTGGAATTCGTTTGCAGTGGCTGGAAGCCCTGGCACATCCATCCCCCCCCCACACACACACACACTCTGTCTCTTCCTCTCTAAAATAAATAAATAAATAAATAGAAATTGTTTAGGGCTGGAGAGATTGCTTAGTGGTTAAGGCTCTTGCCTGGAAAGCCTAAGTTCCCAGGCTCGATTCCCCAGGACCCATGAAAGCCAGATGCACAAGGTGGTGCATGAGTCTAGAGTTCATCTGCAGTGACTGGAGGCCCTAGTGCTCCCATTCTTTCTTTCTCCCTCTTTCCTTCCTTTGCTCTCCCCCCCTCCATCTCAAAGAAATCAAGTATAAACGACATATGAGCTATCGGCAGCTATGGCTGCTGGGAGGGGGAGCCCTGTTCTCCAGTGCTATGGCCATGATACGTTACCGTGCTCACGTAAGCAATGCTAACTTAAATCAGTGGGCCACAGAAAAATCAAATAAAGAGACATGATAATCGGAAGGCTTCAGTGAGAATGGGCTAAGAGGGTAATGGGGATGAATAAGATCAAAATACATTTTACAATTAAAATTTTCAAAATTAAATTTTTAAAAATATGGAAGAGGGGGTGGAAAGAATGTAAGAGCCAAAAGAAGGGTACAACTCCTTACAATGCAACTGTACAGACAGAAATTGGCCTCGATATCCATGACCTTGCAGTGCCTAGCAATACCTTCGCAAGACCCTCATAATAGGAGAAAATGATGATGACATCAATTTAAAAGAGAGACTAATGGAGAGAGGGAGGAGATATGATGGAGAGTGGAGTTCTGAAGGGGGATGGGAGGGAAATATCATGGATTTTTTTGTCTGTAAGTATGTAAGTTGTCAAGAAAAAAAAATTTTTTTAAATTGCAAGATAAAAAGGCCACTGGCATCATCTCTCGGTGCCTAACATTATTTATCCATAACCAACTCCTTGAGCTCAAGGTTCAAAATGGTATACAACAGTTCAAACTTCCCCCAAGACACAGCCCTCGCCCGGTGATACTAGAACCCAAAAGATGGACATTCTAGAGTATATACTTAAGAACTGCGCTGTGCGGGGAACAAAGATATTAACCACTGAGCCAGCTGTCCTCAGGGTTTGCTGGAACCACCTGGAAACAACCAAAGTCAAGCACCTCCTCCACAGAAAAATAAAAATAAAAAGCGAGGCGTGGGGGCGCACGTCTTTATCCCAGCACTCAGGAGGCAGAGGCAGAAGGATCGCCTTGCGTTCAAGGCCACCCTGAGACTACATAGTGAATTCCAGGTGAGCCTGGCCTAGAATGAGACCCTACCCCAAAAAAAATAAAATAAAATAAATAAGTAAATAATAAAAAATAAAAAAGATCCTCCTCCAAATAAAAACTCTCTGTAGAGAGCTGCGAGGTGCCGCGCCTTAAAGATGGCGCTGGCTTCCGCCTTCCGGATGGCGAGTGCTCTCCTGGATAAACAAGTCCTTATTTGGTTTGGGCTGTGATCTACGCTTGCTTCCGCATATGTGGACCTATCTGCATTCACCACATGGCTTACCAGGGTTGGCTGGTCAAGGGCTTCTTAAGCTTTGGGCGGGCTTTCCCGGGGTCAGAAGATTGTTCAAGGTTCCTGAATAAACTGCTGAAAGAAGAGTCCGAGCGTTGCGTCTTCCTTGCTGGTCGAGGCGGTCGCGACAACTCTCAACACACTCAGAGTCACTTGCTTTGGTATTTCATGATAATTGGCAGGGAAACGATCACTAACAAGAGATTAGTTTTATGGACTAAGGAATTACTTCTATATTTTGAACAATTATTACTTTTCTCTCCATCTTTTAGCCCCCTAATTCAATGTCGGAAGGCTGATGGCACAAAAGATTCAGACTGTTCCCTTCTGAGAGCAACACACGACATGGTTCGTGCAGGTAACTAGATTTCTAAGAACTTTCTTTGGCTCGCTCATAATCCATGCTG
The DNA here is from genome assembly GCA_004027895.1 of Orientallactaga bullata. Lineage (NCBI taxonomy): Eukaryota > Metazoa > Chordata > Mammalia > Rodentia > Dipodidae > Orientallactaga > Orientallactaga bullata. The sequence continues at coordinate 46,560 of PVKW010005302.1, forward strand.
CTTTCATTCTTTGATTTCCTCATTCCTTCTTTGGAAAACCTTTCTGAATCATGGCTTCTGTCTGCCTGACACCCCACCTCTGCTCCTCAGCCAAGTGGCCTTCATTTGATCCCCAGTGCCCTGAGATGCCCTGGTGGGTATTAAGCAGATCACTCGCAGCACACACCTGGCACCATCCGAGACCCGACTGATCTGGAACAGATGTGCACAAGATTAGCCCATCCATCAGCACTTCCTTTTTAATGAGCTGGAATTCAAACTTGCACGTAAAATCCTGTCTCTAATTAATTTTACCTTAAGAAATCTTGGCTTTCCCATAGTTTTGGATTAAAAACAGTAAGGTGCAACAGTAAGGTGGGTGGGCCACAGCATTTAACGGGAAGAAAAGCCACCTAGGTGCTGGGTAGGTCATCGGTAAAGTGCTGGCCTTGCAGACTTAAGGACCTGAGCTCCAGTGCCCAGGTAAATGACAGATATGGTGGCATGCACACGGAATCCTAGCAGTGGGGAGGGGGACACAGGGGGACCCCCTAGGGCTCTCTGGCCTGCCAGTCCAGCCTAATTGGTGAGCTCCAGGCCAAGGAGAGGCCATCTCAGAAACACAAGGACGGTGTATTCCCAGGATGACAAGGAAGACTGTCCTCTGGCCTAAACATAGACACACACATAAAAAAAAGAAAAGAAAGAGAAAAAGAAAAACACCTGGGCAATTTCTGCTGTACAGAAATGTAAATTCTGAAATTAAAACATCAATGACATTTCTTTTCCATCTCCATCATATAAAAGGAAAATGAAAAACACACAGGCTCAGCAAAGATAAACTTAGCAACTCGCCTCACAAAAGAAAGGACAAGCTAATTAAACTGTGATACACCAGGAGGCCTGCTTTTCCTTACCCATACTTGCTATGAGAGGCTAGGAAGAGTTTGCCCTTTCTTTCTTTCTTTCTTTTTTTTTTTTTTTTTTTTCTTCAGTTTGTCGAGGTAGGGTCTCACTGTAGCCCAGGCTGACCTGAATTCACTATGTCATCTCAGAGTGGCCTCGAATTCACGGCGATCCTCCTTCCTCTGCCTCCCGAGTGCTGGGATTAAAAGCGTGCACCACCGCGCCCCGCGCTCTAACTTCCTTACTTTCCTGGAAGTGTGTTGCGATCGAGTCCTCTGGGTGGACAGAAAGGGGTGATTCCTCTCCATTGACTCATTTGTGGTGCCTGGTCAGGGCCAAGCCAAATGTTCAGGTGTGGTCTCTGCTGGGCACCAGAAAAGCCCTCACATTCCCTTCGGGTATGGCTGAGTATGTGGCGCTCCAGTCGGAAGGTCAGGTAAACACTCGGGGCTGACTCATCTGTTTAAGGCTAGCTTTACGTCTATCATCCTGAGCCCTTCTGAGGAAACAAAGGTAGGGGAGGAGACTGCATAAAATCGTCCACCATTAAACAACGAATGGCGATTGTGAATTTCAATTGCTAAAACACACTCTGGACAGTGGGGGACAGAAATGCAGCCAGAGTACATGATATACTTGAATCAAAGTGTCTAACCCGTCTCTTTATATAACATAAACTAATAAACATCTTGAACACTGGATGTCGATGCAAGTGAAGAGAGCACCAAGTTTGTATAACCATCCATCACATCGTGAACTCTTCCCTTTAAATTTCCTTACCCCTAAAACTCAAGATGTTTGTAATTTACAGGTATACGGGTTGGGATAAATGTCACAGCTGTAGATTTGACAGCCATTTAAAAATAAAAATAAAAGGCTAGAGAGATAGTTTAGCAGTTAAAGCACTTGCCTATGAAGCCTAAGCACCCAGGTTCAATTATCCAGTACTCATATAAGCCAGCTGCCCAAGATGGCACATGCGCCTGGAGTTCATTTGCAGTGGCTAGAGGCCCTGGTGTGCCCATTCTCATTCTCTCTCTCTCTCTCTCCCCCTACCTGCCTTGTCTTTCTCTATATATATAATAATTTTTTTTAAAGAAACTATGAAAATGTGGCAGCCTTGAGGTGAGAGGGAGAGTCTGCAAGGTGACACCACTGCACTATCCTGATGCTTAAAGCATTTTCTAGAGCATTCACTCCTGTCCAGAAACCGGCAGCCACCACCATACAGGCACACACCGCAGTGGGCATTCCCTCAGCTAGCTCTGACAGTAATTCAACTTACCAAAAAGCAACTGTATTGTGACTGAAGACAAAAACCAGAACCTCCCCACTGGGGGGGGGGGGCGGGGGAATGACCCAGAAAGGACAAGAAAGACAGTTACCCCTGCTAGGCCTCCCTGCTTTTGAAGCATGAGGGTTAGCATTTCTAGGTGTAAACACAATTATCACTGCAGGCATGACTTCAGGGAGGGAAGCCACACAGGCTGTCACAGCATCCCATCTCCTCTGTGCAAATCAAGTCTCCCCTTCCTGCTGACACACATAGTCTCCATCCGAGACTCTTGTTTGCACTGACTTGAGGCCTATGGTAGCCAGATGTTTCCAGAGGTGGTCACAAGCCATGGCAAACATTTGGAATCATCTGTGAGCACCCCCAAAACCTAAGCAGCAGACCCGAACATGAACACTGAGCAACAGGGCTGCTTCTGTGCCCAGGCCCGACTCACAAACTGGGGACGCTTGGTCCCCTTTCAGATGCAATGTATGGGAACGCCAGGTATGTATGTGCTACAAGGTAGCCTGCAGAATCATCACCATGGCTGGAAGGCAAGGGCTCAGGACACAGCTGACGTCAGTGGCTCCCACAATATACAGTGTATCCACTCATCCACCCATTCTGTTTAGCCAACTGTAAATGGGGTTTGCTGTTCCAGGAGAGTGATCCTATGAACACAACTGACAAGTGACAGTGACAGTGACAGTACACAGCACCCTCACCCCAGAAAAACAACACACATGCGCTGCCCCATCCACACATGGAAAACCTCAGGAACCCGCTCATCAACCCTCAGGTACTCGCAGCATGCCAGGCACCTAGGAACAAGACGATCAAGGCAAATGCCACCCCCCCCCCCAAAATTCCCACATCTACTGAGGAAGAGTGCAGTGGAGGAGAAGAAGTACGTGACAGTTCTGTGGCCCTCTAAGAAAGTATAAGCCTGAGCCAGGCGTGGTGGCGCATGCCTTGAATCCCAGCACTTGGGAGGCAGAGGTAGGAGGATCACCATGAGTTCAAGACCATACATACATTTACTACATAGTGAATTCCAGGTAGGCCTGAGCTAGAGTGAAACCCTACCTAGAGGGAAAAAAAAAAAAAAGAAATAAAGAAAGAAAAAGTATATGCCTGGTGACAACAGTGCTGTCCAGTGGACTCTGTATCCATAGGCCACCTCAGACTTACACACATTATATTCCCGAGAGGTCAGAATAGAAGCAGTGCCAGGGTACACTGGGTGGGGAGGTGGCAGAGAGGGGCAGTGAAGGGCAAAAGTCTACTCTAAATAAGATGACACACACATGCTCATAGTTCAGGTCAGTGAGGCTCGGGCACCAGTTACACGAGAGTAGCATGGCAGAGAAACAAACTGGGCTGGCCACACAGAGCCTAGGAAACCACCAGAATGTGTAACTGACTGCAGAGGGCAGGAGAAGCAAGGGCTGCTTCCTGTGTGTGCTGGGGACGCGTTTCTCTCCAGCTGCGGTGAACCGAAAACTGGACTCTCCATTCCCCACTTGTAGCAAACAGATTAACAAGAGCACCGTAAGTAAAAGACCGTCATGACCTCCAGAAGGTTTTGGGGTCTGTTTTGGTAAAGTAAATTCAAATAGATGGCATAAAACACCGAAGACACTGGCAAGTGTGCACCCAGCTTTCGATGCAGATGAAATACCAGGGAACGGCCTCTTTAAGTAACCTAACCATGACGTCATAGACTCCTCAAAATTATGTCCAAAGGTGAGTGTTTCCATAAGAATCTGAAACTTTTTTTTTTTCACTCCTCTTTCCATGGGTCATGTTAATCAAGCAGGTTCAGAGTCTGCCAAAATGAAACCTGAAAAATGGAAAATAACATACGAGGCTTCCAGAGTCAACACTCCAGGCTGCACACCACCAACTACAGAACGCGCCTGACTCGGAAGCAATGCCGCGGTCCTGTCAGTGTGCAGAAGGGTCAGATTTCTCACGTGTGCGTGCCACCATGCGTTTCTAGTACCACTCGAAACATGTTTCCGTTTCTGTAGCTCTCTAAACTTCTGTAAGACAGGATTCCTTTTTTCATCGGAAATAGACACATCATACAAGTGATTTATCCCGGGCCTTTATTTCCAAAGTAAATACATCCTGAAAACTGACACGACTTACACACGACACCAGGATCTGGCTGGGCTCTTGGAGAACCTCGTAGACCCCCAATCAGTAACTTATGCCCTGGGTCCGCTTTCCTCCCCTTTAGAGAGACCATCCACCCATCGCTGGACCGCCCACCCGAAGGCGCCGAGTCACGGAATATGGGACTCTCTTCTCCCTCACAGGATGTAACTGACCACCACTCCTCAAAGAGGTGAGTAAGCATCTGATTTTTGTTTATTTCCCCAGTCCAAAAAAGGAAACTAATCTATAATCAGTAGCCTTGTTCTCCTGCTGCTCTAATGGGTAGCACTGGATAACAACCACAAACATTCTCTTGTCTCTAAGCCCCAAATAAAAAGTGCCCGAGGCCCTGACTCCCTGAGCGCCAGGCACTTACAGACATGGAGGAGGGACCAATGTCTACCTCCACTATACGGATGCTCAGGACCTGTCTTTATGAAGTGGGACGCTTCACCAGAATGAGACAAGAGACCATTGGCTACAGTTTCTACTGGCCTTGAATTTGATGGGGGGGGGGGGATAGGCACACAATGAGATTCTACTACATACCTATGAGAAAGACCCTAATCTAAAACACTGACAAGACTCAGTGAGGGTGAGGGTGAGGATGTGGGACGCCAGCCACTCACTCACTGCTGGTGGGAACTGGAAGGAGTGCCAGCCCCGCTGGAAGACAGCCCGGCAGTTTTCTTTACAGAAGTAGACACACGCTTACCACATAATCCAGCTACTGTACCACCCGGCCTTTACTCAAATGAGCTGAAATCTTTTGGTCTAGACAAAAACCTGCCACGTGAATGCTTATGGCCGCTTTATTTACAACGGCTGAAACTCTACACAGCAACCAAGACATCCTTCAGCAAGGACACGGGTGAACGGTCAGTGACAGCCCAACAATAAAATATTACTTAGCACTAAAAAGCAAGAAGCCACGGGGAGGTGAAAAACACAGCGGATCTAATCAAGGCCTCCTACTCTGATCCCAACTGCAGGACGTTCTGGGGGAGGCAAAACTACAGCTGGTTTTTGGTGCTGAAGGGGGGTTAGGAAAGGAATGCACAGAACATTATTTGGGTAGTAAATCTAGAATGCATGACACTACTGTGGTGAATAACATGTCTTCACACATGTGTTCGGATCCACAGACTAAACTATTCCAACAGCGAGCTCTAATGTAAACCCCTGAAGAGCCCGGGTAGGTTCACCCACTCTAATCACCGCAAAGACGACAAGACTGGCAGTAGGTGAGGGGGCGCAGAAAGTAAGTGGGAAACTTTACCTTTGCTCGTTTTTACTGTGACTCTAAGCCTGCTTTAAAAAAAATAAAGCCTATTTAAGGAAAAAAAAATAGTGGGTGTCTCTCTCTTTTAGGTTGAAGCTGCAAGGCAAAAGGCCTTCAGAAAGTGTTCAAGGCCAACACAGCCATAATCACCTTCAGCATTCTGAACAGTCACCTTCAGCGTATAACTGAATGTTATAACCAGACGGACTAACAAGAGCCAGGAAGGCAAGAAACAAAACTATGGTTCCATCTTCCCATCAAATTAACTCAAACAGTGGAAAGTCTGCTAGGGGTTTCACGTAACTGACTCTCGAGGCCTTGGCACAAACTGCCTGGACAGCTACTAGCAAGAGCAATGCTTGCGTCAGGCTTGTCAGGAACCTCACAGCTTAACCTTGACATAAACCATACAATGAGCAGGTTCTTAGTGACACACAGGACGTATCCAAGAGGGCACTTGCCCCACCAACACAATTTCCATCCCAGACCATGAGCTTCATGGGACTCTCATCTCTGCATGAGCCAATTAACTCCTTGGTAACAGCTGCCAGGAACCTGAGAACCAGGTGAATCTCACTACTTTTAGGTCTCTACCTGAATACATTAGAAGGCAAACTGAGAAGTGCCTCGGTTTTCCAACCTGTCTTCTAGAACGTTTTTAAAAATGTTTTATTTCTTACTTATTTGCAGGCAGAGAGAGATGAAATGGGCGTGCCAGGGCCTCTTGCTCCTGCTAATGAATTCCAGATGCCTGCATCTTTACCTGGGTACTGAGCAATTGAACCTGAGTCAGCAGGCTTTGCAAGCAAGTGCCTTTAACCCACTGAGCCCTATCGCCAGCCCCGAGAACATTTCTTCATCTGTACTCAGTAATGCCATACAACACTTTGCCAAGTGTATGTGAGTGGACGCCAGTTTTAGTTGAGGATAAGTGCCAAGAAATAAAGCCACCGCCATGCACATTCTTCACACTAAGTATTCAGAAGGCCTCTGGACTTACACACCAGGAACAAACATGTTGGTCCCTGTCTGTGTGCAAGTGGCACACCTACTTCTAAACAGTCAGCAGGTCAATCAGATAAGCCTTTCATGCTCTCTCCTCCCATCCCTCTCTCAAACAAACAAAAACAGCCTGAATTGCTCAATGCATGTGAAGAGACCAGAGTAACTTCCATACGTTTTCCTACTTTCCATAGTTCCACAGTCTGCAGACACCAGCCTTCTTTTTCATTGACTAACTCATACCTTAAATAAGCGGCCTCCAGCTCCTCTCCTCTCCCTCAGCCAAGAAAGCTGGAGACTTGGAAGCAGCTGCCTGTGCAAATTCACCAAAAGGGCAATTCAAGAACTTTCCAGCCTGGAGATGCGTGAGTGGAGGTGTGCAAGGTGGCTTTCTACAACCGTCTGGTGTTATGCAGAGGAAACCTACTTACTATTCACACAAATCAAGAAGACCATCCAGGAGTCAGGCCTGGGGAAACACACACACCCTTCTCTAAGACTGTTTCCTGACACAAGGATATCCTAAATCTTCCCCAGGGTGTGATCTTTGACCTATCCCCAAATTTCTCTTTTCTGTCTGACGCATCAGCTCTTGTTTTATCCCCTTGATTTCTTGACATGTTCTTTTCTGCCGCAGGCTGGGAACTTGTTTTGATGTGCATAGGGCTGTCTGCGGGGATTCTGCATGCTAATGGAGTAAGGCTGGTGGGTGAGAGAGCACAGAAAGTACTTTTTCACCGCTACCGGGGCCTTTCTACAAACACGCCTGATAAACCAGGAAGCAGAACTCAAACTTAATCTCACCCTCTTCCACGGGAGCCTCCAGGGCCCAGGTGGAAACACAGCAGATGGCCCGTCTTTCTGTCAAGGATCCTAACCCCTCCGCCACCAATGAAGAAAGCACACGTACATCTCGCTCTGCAAGCAGAGTCCTGGCGGCCACCCTGCATCCCGGTTCCGGCCAGATGCCCCGTTCTCCCCGCTCTGTCCCGCCCACCCTCCCCAGCCCCAAAAGGAAAGGGCTTCCCAACGAGGTGAGCTCGTGAGCTCGGGCACCCGCCCTTCCCTCACCATCCTGCCCAGAAACACGGCACTTCCCGGATTCCGGGCCACGGTCTCCCTCCCCGTGCAGCTAGCCTCGTCCTGATGCCCACCGAGTGGGTGCCCAGCTCGGCGGCGCATCCCGTCTCCCAGCACACAGCAGCCAGGTGCGCAGACAGACCCCGGCTTTCACCGCTCCCCAACACTCGGGGTCTCCCGGAGGCTGAGCCCCGGAGACGGCTCCGAGGGACTGGGAAAAGTCCCACCCCGCCCCAGCCTGGCTCCGGAGGAGGGGGGGGGTTCCACCCAGGACGAGGAGGATGACCGTGGAGGACGGGTTCAGGACTGTCCCCCACCGCCCGCTCACCAGGGACTCTGGGTCCCCGGGGAGGTCAGTCCCGCGTGTCCCCTCCCCACCCAGGACGCCTCCTCCCCCCACTGTCCTCCCTTCCCCCAAGAGGCCATCAGACCTCCGCAGGGAGCGTGCTGGCCTCGGGCATGGATGGAGAGGTGCGCCTGGATTGGGGTGGGGGTTTGGGGGGGGGGTTTGGACACTCACGATGGTCACGCTGGCTTTGCGCAGGTCGCGGTTCTCCTCCTGCAGCGCCTTGCACTTGAGTTTGTAGGTCTCCAGCTCGATCTTGAGCACCTTGTTCTCCTGCTGCAGCGAGGCCAGGCGGTTGGTGAGCTCCTCCAGGCGGAACGGCGAGATGACAATGCCGCCCGACTTGCCGCCGCCGCCGCCTCCTCCTCCTCCACCGCCGCCGCCACCTCCGCCGCCCGCGCCCGAGGTCGACGAGCAGGACGACTGCATGGCGGCAGGGCCGCCACCGTGCCCGCCCGCGCCGTCCGTGTCGCTCTCGCTGGCGCTGTCGGCCATGGCCGCCGACGTGCAGGAGGAGCGCGGGGAGGAGCGCGCCGGGGAGCCCGGGGCGGCCGGGCGGGCGGGAGCCGGGAGCCGCGAGGGAGGGCGCGAGCGAGCGAGCACGGAGCACGGGGGAGCGGCGGGCAGGGCGCAGGGCACCAGGGCGCAGACGCGGAGCGGCGGCGAGAAGAGGAGAGGAGAGAGGAGAGAGAGAGAGAGAGGGCGCTTCCCGCGGCCCTGGGACTCCTCCGCCAGAGAACAGAGACCCCGCCCGGACCCGGGCGGAATTGCAGCCCCGCCGCCCGCGTCCCCGAGCCGCGCCGAGCCGGGCCGAGCCGAGCCGAGCCAAGCAGCCCGGAGGATGCGGATGCAGATGCGGACGCGGATGCGGACGGATGCGCGCGCTCCGGGACGCGGGGGTGGCTGAGTGCGCGCGCGCGCGGCGGCCGAAGGCAGCGCGTCCCCGCCGAGCTCCGCCCCCTGCGCACGTGCTCCCGCGCCCGGGCCGCCCCGCCTCCAGCCTCCCGCCTCCTTGACCCGGCTCCACGGGCCGCGCACAGCCGCTTCCGCTCGCCGGCCAAGGGAAACTCCGGCCTTCTCCGCAGGTGCCCGGCGGGCGACACGTGGAAAGGTCAGCCCGGCTCCACTCGGCCTGCCCCACGCGTACCCGCGGCCTCGGCCCCGCAGCGCAGCGCAGAGGCGCCCCCAGGTTAGCGAGCCTGGCTTAGGATCCTGCAGGAGACCCACGACCCCTTGAATCAGCCCAGACACACAGTGCCCCACCCACCCACCCCCTTTTTTTCTTTTTCCTTTTTCCTTTTTCTCTTTGCATCTTGCAAACGTTTTCCAGCACATTCGCGCGATAGCATCAAGACACCAACGTGTGTCCACTCAGAGAACAGAAACATTTTGTAGAAGGGTGGAAACACCTCAAGTGGCAATTTTTTCCCAAGCAAATGCAGACGTGCTACACAAATAGCCTAGACTAAGTGACAGAACAACATGATCCTAAGGCTTCCTTTTACAGAAGTCTTGCTCACGCATACACCACTACAGTAGCTTTAAAAAAAAGAAAAAAAAAAAGATTCACCACCCTACTCTAGTTTAATACACAGAGCCAGCCTCCCTTGCATCAGAAATTCAAAAGATCAGGCCTAGAGAGATGGCTTAGTGGTTAAGCGCTCGCCTCTGAAGCCTAAGGACCCCGGTTCAAGGTTCAATTCCCCAAGAGCCACGTAAGCCAGATGCACAAAATGTCACATGCATTTGGAGTTTGTTTGCAGTGGCTGGAGGCCCTGGCGCGCCCATTCTCTATCTGCCTCTCTCAAATAAACAAATGAAAAACAAAAAACATTCAAAGGATCAATTAATTTCATTTCCCCCTACCTCCTAGAAAAGCTTGCAGGAAAAAATCTGGCCCAGCACGCAAGATGATTTCAAACACCTTACCCTGTTGACACAAAACAGCTTTCACTTATGTATGAAATTTGGAAAGTGAAACTGACCAGACTAGTTTTATTATCCAAGTTTACTCGGCTGAAGGACAGGCTCTTATAAACAGAAAAGGAGTGTTCTGCAGCTCTCAACTGCTCCGAAGACGTCTAGGAAGACAACTAAAAAGGTCGCTTTCCCACTCTGAGTCCCACTCCCCTTATGGTGAAACGTGTTTGATCCAATGAGTAGACTTCACCATTTACATAAGGTGGCAGCTCACCTCGGGAGAAACGCTTCACCATGCCAAGTGTTCCAAATGACATCATCTTTGCCAAGATGGCTGCTTCTAGCTCAGAAATGTCAACTGCTGCTAACCCCCAAATTTCTCCTAGGTGAGTTTTGCTGTTGCTACTAGAACACTTCTAAATATAGTTCCCATTGGTGTAGCAGGAGAAGAAGGAAGAAGAAGAGGAGGAGAGGGTGGAAGACCCTTGGCTCTGCTTTTCAGTAGCACATCTAAGTATATATATCTACGTCTAATTCTATTGCAAGTGATACAATTCACTGTTCCTTGAAACATTTCTCCCCGTGATGTTCCCTGGCTGGGGTCTGGTCCATGACACACTCAGCTCCTTCAGTGGAAAACAGCTTTCTGGAAGCTTCACTTGCTGGGTGAGAGGGGAGAGGAGAGCCAGCAGGGAGCCTCACAGGGATACCCAGGCATTCTGGCTAGACGGAATCTGAAGAGGGGGCGTGGCTTCGACACTTCACAAGTTACTATTGTTTTCCTCCTATCCTCTCCTATCTCAAGACTTATTCCAACAGGAATGTTCCTGGGGGGGAGGGGCAGTGAAACTCTCTTACTTTATCACTGCTTTGCAAAGACGGTAGGGGCTGCTTGCAGTTAGCAGGAGGGTGGAGTTGGAAGCGCCTGGTTTTCTTAAAGGGCCCCATGTCAGAGTGAGGTTAAGAAGGCATTGGTCTTCTATCGGATTAGAAGGAAATCTGAATTTTTGACACGGTGCTAGTAATTCATAATCGGGTTTGGAAGGCTTTAGAGCAGAAGGTATCATCTAGCGCTTCCCTGCTGATTCCGATGGGAATAAACTGGAGGGTTGGTTTTTTTTTTTTTTTTTCACTGCGGTTTTATTGTTATTGCAAGCAGAAGCATGTCTAATTTTCTACTTGGTGTAAAAGTGATTCCCCTTATAAACAAACCATTTATCACAACGCTGGTTCAGTAATAGCATTACGATGGAAGTACCAGTTACAAAACCAATAATATCATTTTTAAAAGTCCTTTGCAGCTTTCTAGGGGAAATGAAATCAGGCGGATAGATGATGCTTTGGTGTTGTCTGGAGGAAGAAGGGCAGATTCAGATAAGTACCTCCACTGGAGAAATGATGAAATTGTGCTCCCCATCCCCCCCCCCAAACGGAAGGCACAAAAACACAGGAACAAAGGAAAGAATATAGTGTAATCCAATTGCAAACATTAGCATTGAAACCCTTGCTTCTCTAAGGCATATATATATATAGAGAGAGAGAGAGACAGAGAGAGAGAGGCAGATAGAGAATGGGCACACCAAGAGCCTCCAGTCACTGCAAACAAACTCCAGACACATGCACCACCTTGTGCATCTGGCTTTATGCGGGTCCTGGAGAATCGAACCTTGGTCCTTAGGCTTTACAGGCAAGTACCTTAGCTGCTAAGCCAACTCTCCAGGTCTCTCGAAGGCATTTTTGCAGCTAAGTGCTCTATAGCCTTAGAACTTGAATGTTTTCAGTACTGAAATTAAAATAATGGCATAAATCATGGGAAAATTGTGTTACTTTATTTTAATGACTATAAATGAATCATTATGCATAAGTAGTTATATTACTGTCAGGCACCAGTGACTTTATTCAAACTGTAAATGACTTGATGGTTCCAGGACTCACCATTATGGTTTTGTCTTGATGGTGGCACTGGGGATTGAACCCAGGGCCTCACACATCCTAGGCAAGTGCTCCACCACTGAGCTCCATGCAGTTTGGAAAAGAATTAGAGTGTTCCCAGTATGGGTCCTGGGGAAATAGGTCAGTAGTTAAAGGTGCTTGCTTGCAAAGCCTACTGGCCCAGGTTCAATTTTTCCAGTACACACTATATAAAGCCCGACGTGATGCGTGCGTCTGGAGTTCATCGGCAGTGGCAACAGGCCCTGCTGTGTGCTCTCTCTCTTACACGCACAGACACATACACGCATGCACATGTATGCACACTCATAAATAGTAAAAACATTTTAAAAAATGCTTGCAGTATGGGTGGGCTGACTCTCACCAGGCATTACCACATGGATAGAAACTGGATGTAACCCTGTGAGTCTATCATTTCTTGAAAGGTAGTTGCCCATGTTTGTTTACATACGCCTCACTTAGATCCTGTGTCTGGCCCTAGGTCTAACAAGGGAATTCTCACTGTAAGCAACGTCAGTCCTTGGGCTGGATAGCTTGTAGTTGGAGGGAGCTGCTCGGTGCACCGGAACATGTCCTTCGGCCTCCCTAGATTCTATTTACTAGATGCCTGTAATATGCCAACCTAAACTACCTCCAGACATTGCCAGATGTCCCCTGAAGGACAGAAGTGCCCCCAGTTGAGAACTAATGGATGTCATCACCACTTTTGCAGGACCAACACAGCCTTGCTTTGGTGGTGTCACTGCCACATTTTGATTGGGCACGACTAAGCCATCAGGAGAATTTCCCTCTTGTGTTGTTGCCATTGTCAACCAACCCAGAGAGCTTTTCCCCAGACAAGCTCAACTGCTTTCTTCCTGTTACCATCTCCAGACTCTTTCTTTCTTCTTTTTTTCTCCCTTCCTTCCCTCTTTCCTTCCTTCCTTCCTTCCTTCCTTCCTTCCTTTCTCTCTCTCTTTTTCTTTCTTTCTTTCTTTCTTTCTTTCTTTTCTTTCTTTCTTGTGTTTTCGAGGTAAGGGCTCACCCCTCGCTCTTGCTCAGGCTGACCTGGAATTCACTCTGTAATCTCAGGGTGGCCTTGAACTCATGGCGATCCTCCTACCTCTGCCTCCCAAGTGCTGGGATTAAAGGCGCGCCACCACGCCCGGCCACTTTCTTCAACAGGACTCTTCAGTGCTGTGTTCTTATTGATGCCAAGTTCATCTTGGTCATGTAACATGCCAGCCTAGCATGAGATCCTGACTACAAGATGAATCACATTTCTTTTTGAAGCAAGGTCTCACTCTAACCCAGGCTGGCCTTGAACTCTTGGCTCTCCTCCTATCTCAATCACCCAATGTTGGGATTAAAGGCATATGCCACCACCACACCTGGCTAATGACATTTCTTTATCCTCTTTCCATTCCCCACATATTTTATTTTTTTACCCATATATTTTATTAAAATATACATACACGCATGCAGATAAATTAATTAAATAACGGTTTTATTTCATTTTCTGCAGCCAAGACAATACACATCTGAGGAAGCGTGGGACAAGATTTTTGTTTCTTTTAAATATTTTATTTATTTATTTATTTATTTATTTATTTATTTATTTATTTATTTGAAAGAAAGAGGCACAAAGCGAAAGAGAGAGAGAGAATGGGTATACCAGGGCCTCCAGCCACTGCAAACGAACTCCAGATGTATGTGCCCCCTTGTGCATCTGGCTTACGTGGATCCTGGAGGGTCAAACCGGGATCCTTTGGCTTTGTAGTCAAATTCCTTAACCACTAAACCATCTCTCCAGCCTAAGATTTTTGTTTTTTACATGAACAGATGCTTGTACCTAGGAGTGTATGAAGTCAGATATGGATCAGATCTTACTAAGAATTGAGCAGGCTGGGGTTTCTGTGGCAGCAGAGGAGCAAGAGGCTTGGCAAGGTGGGCACTCCTTCCAGGCTCCCGTGGCCCTAGTGTGAGCACCCTGTACCTCCCACAGGACATCAATGCAAGCCTGAAGAAAGCATTTCTTCCTCCTAAGCCATGCATGTCAGTTGTACAGAAGCACCACTTTGGAAAAGTCTTCAGGAGGGCCTCGATGAGCTCATACAGTCTCAGCAGATCACCCCTCCACTTGCCCTTCGAGTTCTGCTTCAGTTTGGCAAGACTGTGAACTCAGCACTGGTCCAGAGGGTCAGGAACAGAGTCAGTTTCGGAAGCTCTCTCACTACCTACAGATTCTGTGATAATGTATGGACTTTTGTGTTGAATGCTGTTGGAATTCAGAGAAATGACAGAACTTATTAAAGTGGATAAAGTCAAACTTGTAGCCTGTGACGGTAAAAATATGGGCTCCAACACCACAGAATGAATAGGAAGATGGCTTTCCCCTCCATCTCCTTTTGTTACTCCTCGCCTTTGGAAGAGAGGCATAGAAGAGACTCCTTTTAATTCTCGCATTGCAAGAATGACCACACTGCTCTTCCACAGAGAACTGCAGTAGAACGAGGCCTGTATCTCTGCTCTCTTACCTTATCTTTATTATACATACAGCATAAACAAATTAGTTTTTTCTTAATGACAGGTCAAAAGTGATTGCTTTCCTAAGAACATTCTTTAATAAACCCTTTGAAAATGAAAATATATATATATTGAAGGAAAGCCGAGCATGGTGACATACGCATTTAAGATCCCAGCAGTTAGGAGGCAGAAGTAGGAGGATCTCCGTGATTTCAAGGCCACTCTAAGACTACATAACAAATTCCAGGCCGGCTTCAACTAGAGAAAAACCCTACCTTGAAAATCCAAAAAGAAAAAAGAGAGAGAGAGAGAGAGAATTGAAGGGGAAATTTAGCAATTGAATATCCTGTTAAGTTTTATTGAAGAAGCAAGAGTATTGACATTATGGTTGGCAAAATGTTATTAACACGAGTTATCTTTATTATTTGTTATCATAGATGGCTGCACATCACACAGTCAAGTTTATGATTTAGTTTCACTGTCAGTAGTCGAGGGGGGTATTTAGTCACTTTGCAAGAGAAGACTGTCCCTTCTGTTTTGTTCTAATTATCACCTTGGGCTGGGTTTACCTGACAATTATTACTGGAACAATGGTCAGTCTTAGTAAGCAATTACACTTTCACAACTCACAAGAGGGAAATTAGTCATCAGATTAAACACACCTGAACAGAGAGTTAGCAAAAAAGGTCTGAGGAAATTAGGATGCAGGACAAAGACACACACAGGTGGAAAACTGTAAGAGCAGATAAGCGACTTAGGGGATAGAACAGCAAGGACTAGCAAAAGAATCTAATTCACAAATTAGAGGATAGAGTGGACGAACAGAGCAGCAACATGTAAAGTGAAAATGGCTGAGAATGTTCCAGAATTCAGAATGATAGAAAGTATAAATTTTCAGGGCAGGGGAAATGGCTTAGCAGTGAAGGTGTTTGACTGTGAAGCCTAAGGACCCTAGTTCAATTCCCCAGGACCCACGTAAGCCAGGTGCACAAGGGGACACATGCATCTGGACTTCATTTTGCACTGGCTAGGGGCCCTGGAATGCCCATTCTCTCTTTATCTGCCTCTTTCTCTCTGTCTCTCTCTCAAATTAATTAATTAACTAAATTAACAAAAAGAAAGTATAAACTTTCATATTCAGGAGGCAGAGTAACAACAGAAATATAGAGGCTACTGAGAACACTAAAACAACCTGCTAACACACCCACCAAGAAGCTCTAATTACCACCTTGAACACCAATCTACTGAGGGTGCCCCACGGGAAAATGGCGGGAGAGGGGCTATAAGACTATAACCTATGTAAAAAAAAAATATATATATACATATATATATATATATATATATATATATATATATGTAATGGGATAAGTAGAACTATATGCACAGCAATTTAATTACATACTGCCATAAAATATGAAGAACGATTACAAATAAAAATTTAAAAATCTTGCCAGGTGTGATGGCGTACGCCTTTAATCCCAGCACTTGTGAGGCAGAGGTAGGAGGATTACCGTGAGTTCCAGGCCACCTTGAGATTACATAGTGAATTCCAGATCAGCCTGGGCTGGAATGAGATCCTACCTTGAAACCCCTAATAAAATAAAATAAAAAATCGTGTATGAAACGAGAGAAAACAGATGATCTATTTCAACTGACTGTAAATATCTATTACACTGGCTATAAGTATGAAATAATAAAGATGAGTCATGAGACTTTAAATCCCAACAGTAACAACTGCAATTTTTGAAATTTTTATTTATTTATTTATTTATTTATTTATTTATTTATTTATTTATTTGAGAAAGAGTAAGCAGGGCACACCAAGGCCTCCTGCCACTGTAAACAAACTCCAGGTGTGTGTGTGTTTCAATTCTCTTCGTTCTGATTTTCTTAGCTCCTCTTTCCTTCTTTCGTTTTGTAAAATCTTTCACTGGACCAGGCAAGTACTTACTCTTTTGTTTTATTCTGCTTAACTGTTTTGGAAGGCAAACCTCCCAGGTCTATTCTGCTAATCCATTACTTTAAAATGTTAACATAGCCCAGCATGGTGGTACACACCTCTGAACCCAGGAAGCTAAGGTAGTATTGCCCTGAATTAGAGCTAGCATGGGCTACAGAGTAAGTTCCAGGTCAGCCTGGCCTAGAGTGAGACCTTGCTTCAAGAAAACTAGACTGTTTAGCCGGCGTGGTGGCACATGCCTTTAATCCTAGCACTAAGGGACACAGAGGTAGGAGGATCTCCATGAGTTCAATGCCAGCCTGAGACAGTGAATTCCAGGTCAGCCTGGACTAGAGTAAAACCACGGGGGGGCGGGGGGGGACCTAGAATGTTAATGTACACTACTCATTTTCACATAAATGAGTCATTTTTCTACTTTCTTCTTCTTGAATACAAGTCTTTAGAACATTAAACTCTAATTTACCTCTACCCATTTGTTGTTATTTTCTAGTATTTTAATTCTCTTTAAAATAGCAGTTAGCCAGGTGTGGTGGTGCCTTTAATCCCAGCACTTGGGAGGCAGAGGTAGGAGGATTACCATAAATTCAAGGCCACCCTGAGACTACATAGTGAATTCCAGGTCAGCCTGAGGTAGAGTGAGACTCTACCTTGAAAAACAAACAAAAAAATAAATAAATAAAATACCAGTTATTAGGCTGGAAATATGGCTCCATGGTTAAAGGCACTGGCTTGCAAAGCCTGAGGGCCAGGATTTCATTCCCCAGCATCCACCTAAAGCCAGATGCACAACGTGACACATGCATCTGGAGTTTGTTTACAGTGGCAGGAGACGCTGGTGTGCCCATATTCATTCTCTCTCTCTTTCTCTCATGTAAATAAATAATTTTTTTTTAAGAAAAGAGTATGAAAAGTTGTATCATACAAATAAAAGACAACTAGAGAACCCATATTAAAATGATTCTCTCAAGGAAACAAAAAGGCACTAAGATATAGAGGAACATAAGCATGTAATCATTTAATGAACAAATCACTGGGAAAACAAAACATCTAAAGCTCTTTACACCTGGTAATATAGCCCTAGGGGTGTGTGTGTGTGTGTGTGTGTGTGTGTGTGTAGAAATATATACAGCTATATCAGCAGGTGCAAAAAAATGAGAAATTTTTAGATTTGTACATTTACGTAAGTGTACATAAATTCATATGATTACCAAGTCTACACTCATGACAGATGATCATAGTACATCTTTCTGTTGAACAATCAAGCAAAGGAAACGACTGAAAGGATGCAGAGGAGTGTGTGTGTGTGTGTGTGTGTGCGCGTGTGTGTCTCCTGTTTTAATTGTTTTAAAACAATTCTTGGGTATACATATAATTTTGACTTTTATTAAAGACTAAAGCAAGTTTGTGTACCAATGAGGTGAAAGTGCTGATTTATTTTTACGTAGAGAATTAAATCTTTGCTGAATATTTGATACTGCAGGACAGAGATGATCTTCAGTGTTTTTCAGAGTTAATTGAAGGTTTGATTTTGTAACTGTCAGTGTTGAGAATGCTGCTTCACATAAATACATATTACAAAATGGTTTGTTTAGAAGTATGTTTAGGACCACTTCAAAAATTGTTGGGAATTCTGTCGTAATCCCAAATCAAAATTCATTTTACGATATTATGTGCATCAAAGGTATTGGGCAAAGATGACTTGTCCAAAGGCCCTTACAGATACACGCAGAGATTTGTCTCCTAGATGATTTTAAATACTTTTATTTATTTGCAAGGGGAGAGAGAGAGAGAAAACAGGCACACCAGGACCTCTTGAGGCTGCAAATGAACTGCAGACTTATGGACACATGCACTACTTTGTGCATCTGGCTTTACTTAGGTAATGGGGAATAGAACCCAGGCCATGGAATTTGCAAGCAAACACCTTAACTGCTGAGCCATCTCTCCAGTACTGTGAGGTGATTTTAAGATTCACTATCAGAGAAAGAATATCACATGAGAAATTGGGATGAGTTAGTCTCTCAAGCTGAACACACCTTTATTCACTCTATGAGAATATGTGTTTTACAAAGTGTGAAGCTTTGCTTGTGTGTGTGTGTGTGTGTGTGTGTGTGGTGCCTGGAAGCATACCCATTAGCATTTGTTAGTGCGTTCCCCCAGTTTCTGAAGATTACTGATCTACTTTCTATCTCTGGATGTCCTTAACGGGACCTTTCATACACGTGGAATCACAGGATGGCGGTCCTTCGTGTCTGGCTTCTTTTCCTCAGCATAGCATTCTCAAGGATCACCTGTGGACGTCACTACATTGCTTGCAGTGGCTAACGTCCATTTATGGGTACACTCCATTTTACCTATCCAGTCATCAGCGTGTTGGCATCTGGCTGATTTCTCATTTAGTCTATTCTGAACAAGGAAGTTAGGAACATTTGTGTGCAAGTTTTTGAATGGACATATGGTTTTACTTCTCTTGGATATATAATGGGGATAGAATTGATGAGTAATGTAATAACTCTATATTTAACATCTGAAGAAACGGCCAACTTGTTTTCCAAAGTGCCTGCCAAATTTACATTTCAACCAGCAATAAATGAGCTCCTAATTTCCTCCTTAAGAGATTTTTTTTTTAAAGGACAAGTTCTGTTTTAAATTATTTATTTATTTATATGCAGCCATGTGTGTGCTCATGTGCACACGCAAGGGCTTCAAACACCAGACACTTGCACTCCTTTTTGGGTCTAGCTTACGTGGGCAGCTTGGGAATTGAACGGAGCCATAAGGCTTTGCTAGCAAGTGCCTTGAACTGCTGAGCCATTTTCCCAGCCCTTCCTCACAGTCTTAATGCCTGTGTTTTTCAATGGTATGAAGAAGTATTTTAGGTTTTAATTCATATTTTCCAAATAAGGAATTGTGCTGAGCATCTTCATTCATTCTTACAAATTTGTGCATCTTACTTAAGAAAATGTCTACTCAAAAATCCAGTGATGTTGCTGTTTGCTCATTGGTAATTGGTTTGGACAATTTCTTTCTGATGAATCACCAGTGAGTTATTCAACTGTTCTAGATACAACCATCATCAGATACACGATTCGCAAATATTTTCTTTTACACTGTCTTGGGGATGTCCATTAAATTACAAGTGTCCTTATTTATTTTTTGGTGTGTGCATGTGTGTGTGTGTGCAGCTGTGCATGTGAAGGGCAGATGTCGGGCAATCTTCCTGATCACAATCCATCTTACTTTTTAAAATATATATATAATTTATTTATTTTATTTTGAGGGAAAGAAAGAGACAGAGAGAGAGAGAGAGGGAGGGAGGAAAGAATGGGCAAACAGGGCCTCCAGCCACTGCAAACAAACTCCAGACACATGCACAGAAAACAAAGGGAGAGACATTTGGGGACGTATCTCAGTGACAGAACTTGTCTAGTGTGCACAAGGTCTTGCATTTAATCTCTAGCACCTCAAAAGCATATTTGAAAAAAATGTGCTTGTGTGGAGTGTATGTAGCATGTGGTAATTTGGACTTCCTCTTTTAATTTAACAGTGGATGTGTTTGAATAATTTTCTTAATTTATTCTAGCCTGAATTTTTCTTTTAACTTTTTTTTGTTGTTTTTGTTTTTCAAGGGTCTCACTCTAGCTCGGGCTGACCTGGAATTCACTATGTAGTCTCAGGCTGGCCTTGAACTCTTGGTGATCCTCCTACCTCTGTTTCCCAAGTGCTGGCATTAAAGTCGTGCACCACCACGCTCATTTCTTGGTTTCCTTCCCTTCCTTCCTTCCTTCCTTCCTTCCTTCCTTCCTTCCTTCCTTCCTTCCTCCCTCCCTCCCTCCCTCCCTTCCTTCCTTTCTTTTTTTTTTTAGAGAGAGAAGGAGAATGGGCCCTCCAACTCCAAATGCATGCGTCTCCTTGTGGCAAATGTGCAACATTGAGCGTTTATGTCACTGTGTGTCTTGCTACATGGGACCTGGAGATTCGAACCTGGGTTCTTAAGCTTCGCAGGCAAGCACCTTAACTGCTATGCCATCTCTCTGCCCTCTCTTAACTTTTAAACTGGGAATAAATAGGGCTTGGATATAGCTCAGTAGTTCAGCGCTAGCGTGCTTGCCTAGCATGTGTGTTGAGACCTTATACTTGACTCCAGCACCACAAAAATGGGGAAAAATGGGGTTGGAGTGATGGCTCAGCATTTAAATGTACTTGCTTGTAAAGCCTGCAAGCCCTGGTTTAATTCCCCAGTACCCACCTAACGCTAGATGCACAAAGTGGTACATGTGTCTGGAGTTCATTTACAGAGGCAGGAGGTCTTGGTTTGCCATTCTTTCTCTATACTTCTGTCAAATTATTTTTTTATTTCATTTATTAGAGAGAGAGAGAGTGAGAGAGAGGCAGATAGAGAGAGAATGGGTGAGCCAGGGCCTTCAGCCACTGCAAACAAACTCCAGACACATGCACCACCTTGTGCATCTGGCTTACATGGGTCCTGGGGAATCAAACCTGGGTCCTTTGGTTTTACAGGCAAGTGCCTTCATCTCTAAGCCATTTTTCCAGCCCTAAATATTTTTTAAAGCAATCAAATAGACGGGCATGGTGGTGCACACATCTAATCCCAGCACTTGGGAGGCAGAGGTAGGAGGATCGCCATTAGTTCGAGGCCACCCTGAGACTACACAGTGAATTTCAGGTCAGCCTGAGCTAGAGTGAAACCCTACCTCAGAAAAACTTTTAAAAAAAAACTACATTTCGCCGGGCATGGTGGCGCACGCCTTTAGTCCCAGCACTCGGGAGGCAGAGGTAGGAGGATCGCTGAGTGTTCGAGGCTACCCTGAGACTACATAGTTAATTCCAGGTCAGCCTGGACCAGAGTGGGACCCTACCTCGAAAAAATAAAAATAAAAAATAAAATAAAATAATAAAAAAATAAATTTCTATCTGGCATGGTGGTGCACACCTTTAATTCCAGCACTTGGGAGGCAGAAGTAGGAGGATTGCCATGAGTTCAAGGCCACTCTGAGAATACAGAGTCAGTTCCAGGTCAGCCTGGGCTAGAGTGAGACGCTAC
The DNA here is from genome assembly GCA_004027895.1 of Orientallactaga bullata. Classification (NCBI taxonomy): domain Eukaryota; kingdom Metazoa; phylum Chordata; class Mammalia; order Rodentia; family Dipodidae; genus Orientallactaga; species Orientallactaga bullata. The sequence goes on from PVKW010005302.1 coordinate 67,994, forward strand.
CTTAAAAAACCAAACCAAACCAAAACAACACAAAAATCTAAATTTCATTAATTGTTGGCATGTAAAAATAAGTGATTAGACAGTTTGCTTACGCTATTTCTACCCAGAGTGGACAAACTGGAAAGAGTGTTCTATGTTCTGGATCTGAAAGATCCCCAAAGACCCATGTGTTAAAGGGCATGGTTTCTAAAAGAGACACTACTGGACAGTGATGGAACTTTAAAAAAATTATTGATGACTTCCATAATTATAGACAACAAACCATGATAATTCCCTCCCTCCCCCTCACTTTCCCCTTTGAAACTCCACTCTCCATCATATCCCCTCCCCCTCTCAATTAGTCTCTCTTTTATTTTGATGTCATCATCTTTTCCTCCTATTATGAGGGTCTTGTGTAGGTAGTGCCAGGGTCTGTGAGGTCATGGATATCCAGGCCATTTTGTGTTTGGAAGAGTGCATTGTAAGGAGTCCTACCTTCCTTTGGCTCTTACATTTTTTTCCTCTACTTCTTCCACAATAGAAGAGCCTTGGGTGGTGTGTGACAGAGATGTTTCAGTGCTAAGCACTCCTCTGTCACTTCTTCTAAGCACTATGGTGCCTTTTAAGTCATCCCAGAGGTCACCGCCATCTGAAAAGAGAAGCTTCTCTAACCAAAAGTGAGAGTAGTATTAATATATGGGTATGGACACTAAGAGAAGTGTTTACTGGGAAGTTTGGTGAGCATAATATACGCATTTAGCCACACACCAGCAGGTGTTACACTCCTGGGGCTCATGACATCCCCCTTCATAGGTTTTTCAGTATCAGTATCCCTCCCATGGAGTGTGCCTCAAGTCTGATTAGAGAGCGGTTGGTTTTCCCCATATCAGACATGCCACTATTGTACCCACTGGCTCATTTGGCCTGGCTGGCCAAATTTAGGGCTTGCAGTGTCCACTGTGTTTATCTCCACTGATGGTTTCTCTCTCTCCCACAGAGCTCTATGTAGCATAGCTTTTTCCAGCTTTCTGTCAGCTGGTCTGCAGGGAGGAAGTTGACAGCTCAGCTCCAGTGAGATTTCTCAGTGACCTTGTAGCCCAAGCATGTGGAGTCTTCAGCAGTAGGGTCTTACCATCTATTCCTGGTGGGAAACCAAAAGCCTTGGCAATGGCCTGTAATGTTTTGGTGGCATCAGGGACCTCCCTGGCCAGCAAGTCAGTGGAAGGTATCATGAGGGAACTTTTAAGAGGCAAGGATGATGTGGAGGAAGGTAGGCAGTAGGATGTTGGACCCCTCCCCCTTTTTCTTTCTTCTTCTTCCCGGACACCATGGGTGGTCAGCCTCCTTTCCAAGCACTCTTGCCATGTTGCCTGGCCTCACCACCAGTTCCAAGGCAACAGGACCAAGTGAGTGTACACTGAACCCTATAAAACAATGGGCCAAACCCTTTCTCTCTCTTTCTCTCTCTTTTTTTTTTAATTTATTTTTATTTTTTGAGGTAGGGTTTCACTCTACCCCAGGCTGACCTAGAATTCACTATGTATTCTCAGGTTGAACTCAAACTCATAGTGACCCTCCTACCTTGGCCTCCCAAGTGCTGGGATTAAAGGCGTGCACTACCACACCTTTACTCTTTACTCTTTACTCTTCTTAACTTGATTTTCTTGGGTATTTTGTCACAGTGATGGAAAGTTGATTAACACAGCATAATGCCAATCAACCTTTAACTGTAGGGACTTTTATTTCAAAGGAAGTAAAACACATTTCTTACTGGTTATAATTCTCTCTGGTATCTTTCCCTCCATAGTATGTTTTCAACAAACAGTTTAATTTTTTTATATTTTATTTACTTATTTATTTGAGACAAAGAGGCAGAGAGCGAGAAAGAGAGAGAGAATGGGCATGCCAGGGTCTCCAACTACTGCAAACAAATTCTTGATGCATGCGCCCCCTTGTGCACCTGGCTTGCGTGAGTCCTGGAGAGTCGAGCTGGGATCTTTTGGCTTTGCAGGCAAACGCCTTAACTGGTAAGCCATCTCTCCAGCCCAACAGTTTAATTTTTGCTAGTTGAAGAATGGCAGGTTTTTGCTATTGTGTCCAATTTCATTGTTATGGAGGGAGGAGCCTTCTCAAGACCTTACAATTCAAGACTTTTCTCACAGCATCTCTCTAATGATGCTGAATGGAACAGTCCATTTCTTCCCATTGCTGGTTTGGTTTGCTTTCAATTATGGTCTTTTTGCTTTTTGTTTTTTGGGTTTTTGGGGGTATTTTTTGTTTGTTTGTTTGTTTTGTTTTTGCTTTTTTCGAGGTAGGGTCTCACTCTGGTCCAGACTGACCTGGAATTCACTATGTAGTCTCAGGGTGGCCTTGAACTCAAGGCGATCCTCCTAACTCTGCCTCCCAAGTGCTGGGATTAAAGGCATGCGCCACCACCCCCGGCTCTTATGGTCTTTTGTAAGTAACCCAGGGAGACCATTTTCAGCTTCCTACTATGCATTATAAAATCACCCAGCAAAAACCTAGAGCACACACACACAAAAGATTGAGGCTGAGGCTGAGGCTGTATTAATTACTTTTTTCATTGCTGTGCCATGTAAAGAAGGGAAGGTTTGGGCTAGGGAGATGGCTTAGAGGTTAAAGCACTGCCTGTGACGCCTAAGGACTCATGTTCAATTCTCCACATCCTATGTAAGCCAGGTGCACAATGACACAAGTGTGCAAGGTTGCACATGCGCATGGCGGTCCAGACATGTGTCTGGAGTTCAATTGCAGTGGCTGGAGGCCCTGCTGCACCAATTCTCTCCCTCTCTCTCTCACCCTCTCTTACACACATGTGCACATCTTCTGGTATGACTCAAAGTTCCCTCCACAGTGCTGAGAAGAAGTGAGAGAGGAGTGCTGAGAAGAAGTGAGAGAGGAGTGCTCAGCACTGAAACGTCTCTGTGACACCTTCCAAAGCTCAGGGCCCATTGCAGAAGAGGTGACAGAAAGAATGCAAGAGCCAAAGGAAAGGTAGGACTCCTTACAATGCACTCTCTTCCAGACACAAAATGGCCAGAATATCCGTGACCTTGCAGTGCCAAGCACTACCTACACAGGACCCTCATAATAGCCCAGTGATTGGGTGGGCTCCCATGGAGCACTGAGGGAGCTAGCAGATGCTTGAGGAGTGGGCTTGTGTCTTTCCTGTAGCCTTCCTTGCTCTGTTCAGGTGGGCCCAGTTTTCTAGATTCACATAGTGCTTCTCGCAGACGAAGATCACCCACATAAGTGCAAATTTTACCTTGCGTTCAAATTAGTACCACATGCGTGTGATATTTAAATAAATTCTCATTTTCTTTTCAGCATAAGCATTATACCAGAGTCACTCTAGAGCAAAGACATTTCTGTGTTTAAAGCAGCAGTGAGAAAGTTCATTGAAGAACCCGGGGACCCTCCTGGTCCCTCCACTTGCCCTCCTGTTCCAGGATAGGTCATGCACGGGCAGTATACCCGAGGTTCACGTTCAGTGTCGGCCTTCCTTGATGTGAGCACTGATGGTGTGTGCATGTCTTTCAGAAAGGATACCAAGCTCACACGGTCCGAGATCAAAGAGAATTACCTCAAAACTTTTCAGGGAATTGTCTTCATCCTTTGGTCTGTTGGGGTTTCATGTGAGCATGTTTCCCCTTTTTTTCTTCCTCTCCCCCAAAGACATCAATTTCAAAAGAAATTTTAATAAAGTTGTCAAAAATCGCTGAATACCCCCCAGCAATCTATGAATTGAATTTTTAAATGCCCTGAGTTCTTTATTTCCCACAGGAAAAAAAATTCATAAAAAAACAACAACAAGCCTTTGGTGATATCAGTTCATCACTTCCTTCCAGTAATAAACACATTTATGAAAAAAGTTTCTTAATATATATATATTTTTTTGGTTTTGCAAGGTAGGGTCTCACTCTGGTCCAGGCTGACCTGGAATTAACTATGTAGTCTCAGGGTGGCCTCGAACTCTCAGCGATCCTCCTACCTCTGCCTCCCGAGTGCTGGGATTAAAGGCGTGAGCCACCACGCCCGGCTCTTAATATTTTTGTATGTGGGGAGAAGGTGCCCCATGCATATAGGAAACTCAGTCCTGTAGGTTTTAGTTTGTTGTGGAACATTTTTAATTTCAGGTTCTGTAGCATTCCCTGGAAAATATGTTTTAATATTTTATTTATTTGCAAGGAGAGAGAGATAGTGAAAGAGAGAGAGAGAGAGAGAATAGGCATGCCAGGACCTAGTGCCACTGCAAACAAACTCCAGTCACTTGTGCCACTCTGTGCATCTGATTTTGTGTGGGTAAGGGGACTCCAATCCAGGCCATTAGGCTTTGCAAGCAAGTATCTTTAGCCACTGAGCAATCTCCTCAGCTATGGAATTAATATTTGTCATAACCTCTTCTAAAAAAAAAAAATTTGAAGGGGAAAGAAAAATTGTTTCCCACTTGGCACTAGGGTCGAGGGTGAGACCCTCATAATAGAAGACATTAACAGGAGAAAAGCAAACAGATTTACTTAGTATATGTTTCCACAGACACAAGGACCTTCAGCAATGCAGACACGAAGAAATGCTGATGTCTGATGAAGAGTGGATGGCCATGGAGGAAAAACGACGTGGGCATCGTCTAGAGGGACAGACTGGTGGAATTTGGTCAGGCCTGTTTGCTCAGAGTCTTCTCAGTGTCGCTAGGTAGCCAGAGGTAAAGACATTTCTTTCCTCTGAGTCTAGGGGGAGTAACTCTCACGTGAGGATCACACGACGTGTTTCTGAGAGTGTGGGATCACGTCAGAGTCACTTTCCTGCGGTGGCTTTATCTCAAACGACAAGGTGCCATGTTTCAGGATGTCACGTCCTGAACATCACAACACATTCTTCTCTGTGAAAACGGTGGTGTTTTAAGCTATGTGGTGAGTTATTTATCACTTATAACCTTAACACAATTATTATTCCCCCCCCTATAGTTCTTTGCAACCGGCTGATCCCAGTGGCTTTATTTCTCTCTCTCTCTTTCTTTTTTTTGCGTGTCTATAGTGTGCGTGCATGTGTGTACGCATGCTTGCATATATGTGGGTCCATCTGTTTGTGGATGCATGAGCACATGTGTGCTGTGTATGGAGGCCAGAGGTTGTCATCAGGTGCCTGCCTCACTCACTCTCCATTTCATGTGTTGAGACCAGCTCTCTCACTTGAGACCAGAGCTTGCTGATGGCTAGAGAGCGCATCGGATCTCTTATAGCTCTGGGGGCTTCCTGGGCTCCCTCAGTCCATGCTCCCAGCAGGGCACTGTCACACTGCAGGCAGTGGTGGCCAAGTCTGTGGGTGGACAGAGCTCTGACTGGACTGGGTGCTGACCCCAGCTCTTGCTTGGGAGCTTGGCCAGGCTGTTAGCCAGAGTGCCTCCTCCTGCTATTCCAAGCATGCAGTCGGGGTGGTGACCCAGGGTCTCGAGTGCCCCAGGCCATTTGTTTGGACTGTAAAATGACCAAACATGATATAATTCATGGGTAATGACTCCATATTTGTACCAATAAACCTTCATTTTTTTTTTCAATCTGGTTAGTCATTATTTTAATGAAGCACATTCTCACTCAATTCTTAAAATACTGTCTGCTATGGTAATTTATAATTGCTGTGTGGTTAGTAGCTTAATTATTGCTGTTTTGAAACTTTAAAAAATATTTTTATCATTTATTTGCTGAGGAGAGATAATGGGCACACCAGGGCCTCCTGCCACTGCAAACAAACTCTAGACATATGTACCACTTTGGGCATCTAGCTTTATGTAGGTACTGGGGTATTGAACCAGGGACCTGTAGGTTTTGTAAGCAAGTGCTTTTGACTGCTTGCTGAACCATGAACCATCTTCCCAGCCCCTGAAACAACTTCTTCTTTTCCCTTTCTCCTCCTCCTCCTTCCCTTCTTTTTCTTTTTTGGTGGGGAGGCAGAGTTTCACTCTAGTTTAGGCTGACCTGGAACTCACTCAGTAGTGCAGGTTGACCTTGGACTCATGGTGATCCTCTTTCCTCAGTGTCCCAAGTGCTGGGATTAAAGTTATGAGCCACGAAGGCCAGCTTTGTTTTGAAACATGGTGAGTTTGATGTTTTGTACTCTCGTAGTGACATAATACTTACAAAAATAAGTTGCATTTTTTTTAGATTGTCATTAAAAATCTGCTTTACTTTTCCTAAGAAGAATAAAAATAGTTTCTTTTTTTTAAAAAAATAGTTTCTTGCTTTGGGCTTGGGGAAATTTTACCCTAGTTCTCCCTAATAAATAAATCGCTAAAAAATTATCTTTTGTTGTTTATCAAAGAGAAAGAGTTAAGCCCTTGCTGTGCTCATTAAAGTGCCTGTGAGCATTTTATAAAAGAAGCTCCTTTTTATTTTCAACAGAATCACAGCATATGAGAAGTTTAGAGTCATAATATCCAGACTCATGGCTTTCAATGCCATTGCACTAATTTAGAGGATCTTCCTTTTACAAAAAGCTCACAGGCACACACACACACACACACACGCATGCACGTGCGTGCACACACACTAAGACTGAATGTAGAAACAATAGATGATGTACAAAGTCACTGTACCAGAACTCAGAGTGCACACACATTAATCACATTGATGAGGGTTTTCAAGTGCCATTTAATAACTTATGTAGTCCACACTAAATGTAGGCCACACTAAATGGAGTCCATTTGTTCTAGCAGTGTGAAAAGAAATACTTCTACATCTTGAAAGGTGGAAGAGAAGTAAATTAAGTCCCTTCCTTTGTCCCTGTCAGTAATCTCTTCAGTGAACGTGAGTTGTTGGCTCCGTCCACACGCTCCTCGCCCTTCGCATAACCTGTTTGACAAGATGCTTGCCTGGTGTCCTGTCAACCCCACCGCCCATGCGACAATGTGACACGAGGGCTGCGAGCTTGTTCTCTCCTTTTGGACTTGGTGATACCCTCGGTGGGGTCTCCTTGAGGTTCCTTCCACACCCTCGTAGTGTTTTCCAGACTGGCTGATCGTTTTCACTGACACCAGTCATTCTTGGGGTGTTCCCATAGAAACAGTGAGGCAGTATGTCTGAGGTGGTACCCATGTGGGAAATACCATTAAGGAGTTCCACGAAGAACTTGATTTATTTTTTTAAAATTTTTTAAAGGTTTTATTTATTTATTTGCAAGCAGAGAGAGATAGAAGAGAAGCAGACAGAGAAAGAATGGGCATGCCAGGGCCTTTAGCCACTGCAAACGAACTCCAGACGCATGTGCCCCTTGTGCATCTGGTTTACGTGGGTCCTGGAGAATCAAACTGGGATCCTTTGGCTTCGTAGGCAAACGCCTTAACCACTAAGCCATCTCTCCAGCCCGAGAATTTGATTTCTTCTTTCATTCCAGATGTGCTTGTCACATTCCGTTCTCCTACTTATTACAAGTTTTTTTTTTTTTTTTTGTGCGTGTGTGTGTGAGTGTGTGTGAGTGTGTGTAATATGTCTGGAGTATGATGTACAGTGTATGTACATGTGTGTAGGATATGTACATGCCCCATGCACACTCATGCACAGGCCATAGGAAAACGTGTCATGTCCCTTCTCTATCTCTCTTCCACACTATTTCCTAGAGATAGAGTCTCTCTCTCTCTCTGAACTCGAAGCTGCCAGTTTATGGTCACACTAGCTGACCCGTGAGCCCCAGTGATTCTCATGTCTTTGCCCCTACAGGACCGAAGTGTGTCCATGCCAGGCCTTTTCTTTTTCTTTTTTACATAGCTCATATTTTAAATTAATTATGAACTGTGTGTTGGTCACATTCCCCTTGTGTTATCATCTCAAGTCCTCTCTTTCCCACCCCTATTCCATCGGGGGCCCCTCCTCAGTGGGGCTGTTGTTATTCACCATGGGATTATAACTGCATCAGTCAGTCTCTGTGGAAGAGAGGGACACCACCATGGACTAGACCTGCCCACCATGTGGCTCTTACAATCTTTCTGCCTCCTCCTCTGCAACAGTCCCTGAGCCACTTTAGTGTTGAGCTCTCTTCAACCTCTGGATTTCTGCTTTGATGAGTTTTGAGTGTCCTCAGTGTCTGTCACCATCTCCCTGGAGCAGGTTGTCAGGTTAGCAACGAGAGGAGCACTCTTGTTTAAATTGCCACTTCCTCTGATATGTCTCCCTGACTCTGGCAGAGGCGCTAGAGGTGGCTCTTCTCATGGCTTATTTTTTCTTTTTTTAATTTTTATTTATTAGAAACAAAGAGAAGGAGAGAGAGAAAGAGAGAATGGGCACACTAGGACCTCTAGCCATTACAAACGAACTCCAGACACATGCGCCACCATGTGCATCTGCCTTATGTGGGTCCTAGGGAATTGAACCAGGGTCCTTAGGCTTCACAGGTATGTGCCTTAACTTCTACGTCATCTCTCCAGCCCTTCTCCTGGCTTCTTATGTGGGTTCTTGGGATTAAACTCAGGTCTTCTCAGACAAGTGCTCTTACACACTGAGAAAACTTCCCAGGCCCACAGGTATTTATTATTATTATTTTTTAATTTGCTTTCCTTGATTGTTGCCAACTTACAGCCTAAATCTGAGGTAAGTTCGGGGTAGGATACAGAAATGCTGGGTTTCAGGTTGTGAAAACTCACTCGTCTGACTCCAAGGTCGTTCTGAATCTTGTTAACTTCCATGAGCATAGAGATTTCTATCTGTTACAAGATATTTAAATGAGTAGTGTTCCAATTACATTTTTAAAAAAATATTTATTATTATTTATTTATTTATTTGAGAGAGAGAGAGATACAGAAATAGGCAGGTAGAGAGAGAGAGAGAGAGAGTGGGTGCGCCAGGGCCTCTAGCCACTGCAAATGAACTCCAGATGCATGCACCCCCTTGTGCATCTGGCTTACATGGGTCCTGGGGAATCAAGCCTTGAACCAGGGTCCTGAGGCTCCACAGGCAAGCATCTAAGATGCTAAGCCATCTCTCTAGCCCTCCAATTACTTTGCTATTATCTGGTGAGAATTCTGCTATGAGTGCTACCATGAGTTAATCATTCTGATATTTTGGAAGGAGGAATTGTAGGGTTGATAAAAAAAATTCTCAGAATTTTCCTTTCTTTGAGGTACTTCCATTTAAGTAACAAGCTACCTAAATTTTTGTGGCCTTTTCCCTAAATCTCTTCTCCACAGTGAAACCAGAGTGAAAAATTTAAACTATAACCCAAAACACATTACTCCCCTGTTAAAACTCTTGAATGTTTTAAAAGACTTCTTTGACATTTTTCTCCCCAAAGTTCCCCATAACTCCTCTCCTTCTTCATCTCTTTCTTGCTCTGTCCCCCAATTACTCCATGCCCTATGAACTACGTATCTACGTTAACCACCTCCCCTTTTTTCCCCCTGTGGCTCCCTGTACCTGGAATACCTTCTTCCAGTCTTTAACAAGCTAGAGTTACTGTCATGGTATTGTCTGAGGTATAATGTAACCTCATTTCTGAGTAGCATGTGTGACGAGGCACTGCTTTTCTCGCTCCTGTCCTTTGCATGCCATGGCTGTGGAAGGGAAGCAGGTGTCTTTTTGGTTTCATTTATCAATGACACACCCACATATATATAGAACAGTGATTGGCTGAAGTGATTACTGTCCATGAGTAACAGGGCTGCACTCAATGGCATATGCCTGTGATCCCAGGAGACTGCAGGAAGATCCCTTGAGTCCAGGAGTTCAAGACCAGCTTGAACAACATAGTAAGACCTGTCTCAACATAAATAAATCGATAGATGGGTGGATAAGTAGGAGAGAAATCGGCAGGATGGATAAGGACCACATTGGTCAAGGTGGTTATTTCAGGGATAAGGATGGGAAGAGGGGAAGAGAGCAAGAAAAGGGTTTTGTTTATGTTTTATCTATTTTTTAATATTTTCTAAAATAAACATGTTTCACTCGGAAATCAGAAAAGTGAAAGACTGTGTAAGTAGTGATCATAATTCCTTATCAAGATTTGCATTTTTGGAGCACACCGGCTCCCACATTCTTTTGCAAATGCCATTGTTTTTTGTTTTTTGTTTTCTACAAAGGACATAGTCATCTGTTTTGGTGTAGTGCCACCTATTAGAATATTTTCTGAATAGGTAATTGTGTGGGTTTTCGTGAACATCACCAAGGGAAAACAACATAAGACTTAGATGGTCTCCATGGTAACTAATTCAGAGCCAAGATTGATCCCTGAGGATAGTAACAGCAGGTATCTCAGCTCTGGAGCGAGCTTTGGCTTCCTTCCAGGCTGGGATCGTCCTGTGCATTTTGTTTTCAGAGAGTCAGGCTCAGGAACCAGCCTTAGCTTGCTTTCCAGAACTCCCCATCTTTCAAAACCGTTCTCAGATCCTTTCTTATCCCTCACTCTTCACACAAGAACCCAAGTCTTTTTATTTTATTTATTTTTTATTTTTTGGTTTTCCGAGGTAGGGTCTCACCCTTGTTCAGGCTGACCCGGAATTTACTATGTAGTTTCAGGGTGGCCTCGAACTCATGGCTATCCTCCTACCTCTGCCTCCCGAGTGCTGGGATTAAAGGTGTGCACCACCACGCCTGGCTAAGAACCCAATTCTTGAATGAAGCAAAACTGGAATTCTGTGTCCAGCTGTCACCCTCATCTGCAGAGGACATGTTTCAAGAGTCCCAGAGGAAGCTTGAAACCTTGTACAGAACTGGACCCTACATGCACTTTTTTTTCTTATTCACACACACTTAAAATAACGGTTTCATTATAAATTAGGTATAGCAAGAGATCAACAAAGACAACAAATAATAAAATAGAACAACTATAAGAATATACTGTAGTAAAAAATTATTTAAAACAGGCTTATTTATTTCTAGAATGTTCCATTCACTATTTTCAGATGAGTAACTGAAACCAGGGGAAATCAAATTGTTGCTATGGGGGATTGCCATACCCATTATTGCCCTTTATTTTACTTTATTTTATAAGAGTGATCATTGCATGTTGATTACCCGCCCCCTCCCCCACCCCCAGATGCTGAGGGCAATGACAAATTAACACCAATGAATGTGATGGTTAATTTAATGTTTTACCCTGATTGGACCACGGGAGACCCACGTGTCTGGTCAGATATTATCTGAATTGTTTCTGTTAGCATTGTGCATGAGTTTAGCATTTGAATCAATAGACGGTGTCAAGAAGATTACCTTACTGCATGTGCCTGGGCCTTATCCAGTCAAAGGCCTGACAACCAGGCTGAATGTCACAGATGATATGGTGAGTGGGAAAAAAAAAAATCACACACAAAAGAAGACATATGAACAAAAGTGCTATAGACATCCTTGTAGAACAAGTTTTTTAAAAAAATATTTATTTATTTATTTATTTATTTATTTATTTATTTATGAGAAAGAGAGAATGGGCCCAGCAGGGCCTCTAGCTACTGCAAACAAACTCCACATGCACGTGTCACCTTGTGCGTCTGGCTTTATGTGGGTACTGGGGAACTGAACCTGAGTCCTTAGGCTTTACAGGCAAGCACCTTAACCACTGAGCCATCTCACTAGCCCAGAACAAGTTTTTAATACTGAGCTTAGAAAGGAAACATAACAATATGATTCTGATGTAGATATATTTACCTAGGGAGTATGGCACCCTAAGAGAATCGTTTGTTAATCTCCTTCTCTTGCATAAGACAAAATTGTTTTTCAGCCAGGCGTGGTGGTGCACACCTTTAATGCCAGCACTCGGGAGGCAGAGGTAGGAGGATTGCTGTGAGTTCGAGGCCACCCTGAGACTACATAGTGAATTCTAGGTCAGCCTGGGCTAGAGTGAAAATCTACCTCAAAAACAAAAACCAAAAAACAATTTTTTTCAGTAAAAACTGTGTAATTAGCAAAAAATATTTTAATTTGGTCTTTAACTTAAAAACAATGGGCAATTTTAAAACAACATATTTTCTATACATATTATAAACATTTAGCAAAATATTTCATATGTATAAACTAAACTTCATCCTTACCCAAAATGCTACACTTCACAGTTAACAGTTTTATGATTCAACATTTTAAAAAAGTATTTTATTTATTTGCAGAGAGAGAAGGAGAGAGAGAATGAGAAAGAATGAGAGAGCCTGGACATACTAGGGCCTCTTGGTGCTGTAAATGAACTCCAGACACCTGTGTCCTTTTGTGCATCTGGCTTTATGTGGGCACTGGGGAATTGAACTCGGGACAGCAGGCTTTGGTAGCAAGTGCCTTCAACCACTGAGTCATCTTCCCAACCCTGACTTAAAATTTTAAGTAGGAAGACAAATTCCACATAGTCACATTGACTGACAGACTTGAAATAACTTGAGTTTCATTTTACAGTCACCTTTATGTCATTTGTAAAGATTTGAATTCACTGTCCAAATGCAGGGTTACATCGTACCGAGAGAAGGAGACAGACTGTGCATAAAGAGATCTGGATATTTCTGAAACACTTTTAACTTATTTTTCTGAAATGAAGGCATGCGGCTGAGTTGATGTGTGGTGAGATAACTGTCAAAGTGGAATTCCAAGAATTAACTTCCATAAAATATTAATCACCGAGTAATAAAAATAAGAATGTGCTAATTTGATACGTGTATTTCCAAAACTCAACAGTTAATCGCAGCAGTTCTCTAGAGCAACAGCGGCATTGTGGCTGAGTGTGAAATTTCCCCACAGGCGCATGTGTTTGGACACTCGCTGTCCAGCAGGGGGCGATGTTTGGGAAGGCTGGGGAACCCAGAGGGGTGCAGCCTTGCTGGGTCACTGCAGCCACGGCTTGAGATTCATAATAGCCAAGCTCCACTTTTACTCTGCTCTCTGCTTCCAGTCCCACCACCATGTGAGGAAGAAAAGAGTCCAGCCACAAGCTTCTGGTAGACATATCTTCCCCAGCCACGACGAGCTGTGTCTCCTTAAACTGTAAGCCATCCAAAAAAAAAAAAAAATCCTTCAGTTGCTTCTCATCATGACTTTGGTCACAGCTGAAAGTGAAGTAACCAGTTGCAAAGCCTTTGGGTCTTCAAATAGAGTGGCCTTCTCACAAATCACACAGCTCCTTCCTTTTTTCTGTTTATTTACTGTAGAAACAGAGAGAAAGAGGCTGATAGAGAGAGAATGGGTGCAACAGGACCTCCAGCCACTACAAATGAACTCCAGATGCATGCCCACCTTGTGCATCTGGCTTATGTGGGTACTAGGAAATTGAACCTGGGTCCTTAGGCTTCTCAGGCAAATGCCTTAACTGCTAAGCCATCTCTCCAGCCCCAAATTTATTTATTTATTTATTTGGTTTTTCGAGGTAAGGTCTCACTCTAGCCCAGGCTGACCTTGGATTCACTATGCAGTCTCTGGCTGGCCTCAAACTCACAACAGTCCTCCTACCCTGGCATCTTGAGTACTGGGATTAAAGACATGTACCACCATGCCTGGCAATAATAATAATAATTTTCTAAGATAAAACAAACTTTAATGAGAAGAGTGGCATTGTTTCCACTAATGCGACTTGTGTCACATGAATGCTTCTACATCCAATCAATCTATTGTAATATTTTGCTGTAGAAGTTGATGAAACAAATTCCGTTCTGTGTTAATATGCAGTTGGAGAAGGGAGCACATACTAAAGGCCACTTTAAACAGTCATAGATGCTCTTAGATAACTGCACCCACATGTGACAGTTATGTGTTCCAAAACCTTGTGAGCGAACTCCTCATACTGTTTTATTAAACATTGTTGACCTGTATTCTATTCTGAATGAATGCTTTTATTCACATATTACTGTCTCAGGCTGGCCTTGAACACCCGGCAGTCCTCCTACCTCTGCCTCCCATGTGCTGGGATCAAAGGTGTGTGCCACCGCACCCAGTTTTGAAAGCTCAACTTTTAGATTGCAAATATTTCAATAGTTTTATATGAAGTGCCAGGCTTATTTTAAGTATTTTAAACAAAATACCAGCTCCATTATGAAGCTAGCAACACCCTATTAGTTGTTTTGGTAAAACAAATTGTTGTTCTTAAAAAATAGCTATAAATATATATACAAATATACATATATATATGGCATACATAGATATATCCAATATACAGTACTATGTTTTGTTTATCCATTCTTCAGCTGTTGGATATATCAGTTGTGTACTCTTTTGGGTAATTAAAATCCTCCTGATGCAGACATTTGAGTATAGGATGGGCATGGACTGTTCTTCTCCCTGCATGGGTGCCTCCAGTGGGACTGCTGAGTCATGTGAAAACGCTGTGCACAGCGCTTCTCGAATTCCTTTTGAAGGTTCTGTGCCGTCTTACATTTCTGCTTGTGCTGCTCCCATGTCTCCACGTGTTCTGCCGGCGCTTGTTACTTCCTGGTTTTCTTTTGCTTTATAAACTAGTAGCTGTCCTAGTGGTTATGAAGTGGTGCCTCACTGAGGTTTTGATTTGCATTTCTCTGATCACTAACATCTTTGAACTTTTTTAAAAATAGCTTATTTTTATTTATTTATTTGAGAGAGAGAGGCAGAGAGAGGGAGAGAGAGAATGGGCACACCAGGTCCTCCAGCCACTGCAAAGGAACTCCAGACACATGCACACCACCTTGTGCATCTGGCTTATGTGGGTCCTGGGGAATCGAACCTGGGTCCTTTGACTTTGCAGGCAAGAGCCTTATCCACTCTCTTGACTCCATTAGGAGTCTGTGATGTTGGGTCAACCATTTATCACCTCTGGCCCTTCATTTCCTTACCTATGAAATGAGATCAGACATCTCTGCTCTGTCTTACTGAAACGTTATGAACTTTAAATTAAATGAAAATTGTGATGATAACAATACTTCACTTTTATGAAGTTATTGCTGTGCACTAGACTCGGCTAAGCAATGTGCCAACACTAGGCCAGACACCATGTTTAATATCACGGCAACATGCTGAGAGGGCAATCTGGGCTGCACTTAGCGGGATGGTATTTTTGCTGCTGTTTGGCCTGCGATCATGCCGATGTCTGTGAATTAACGGTCACATCTGATGACCTAACTTGTCATAGTCCTCCATCCAGCTGCTGCTGGAGGTTATTAGCAGGTGGGGAACAGGGTTCCTAGAAGGCTTGAACTGGAGGTTTCCATTAGATCTTTCATCTTCTAGAAGGTTCCACTGGGGTTCAGGTAGAATTTCAAGAGCTCAAAGCAGGAGATGCAAAGCTGTTTCCATCTGAGGCTCAGAAGTCCGAAGAATCACTTCTACTATGTCCAGTTGGTCGAAGCAAATGGCAGGTGTGAGCTAGACTTAAGAACATGGAAATAAACTACTTAGAAAACATATTTTGGGCCGGGCGTGGTGGCGCACGCCTTTAATCCCAGCACTTGGGAGGCAGAGGTAGGAGGATCGCCGTAAGTTCGAAGCCACCCTGAGACTATATAGTGAATTCCAGGTCAGCCTGAGCTAGAGTGAGACCCTACCTCAAAAAACCTAAAATAAATAAATAAATAAATAAATAAATAAATAAACAAACAAACAAACAACAACAAAAACGTTTTTGGGGGGCTGGAGAGATGATTTAGCAGCGAAGGCACTTGCCTGCAAAGCCTAAGGACCCAGGTTCAATTCACCAAGACCCACATAAGCCTGATGCACATGGTGGTACATGCATCTGGAGTTTGTTTGCAGTGGCTAGAGGACTTGACATACCCATTCTCCCTCTTTGTGTCTGCCTCTTTCTCTCTGTCTGAAAAAATAAATAAGCTGGGTGTGGTGGTGCACACCTTTAATCCCAGCACTCACTCGGGAGGCAGAGGTAGGAGGATCACTGTGAATTTGAGGTCACCCTGAGACTACATAATTAATTCCAGGTCAGCCTGAGCTAGAGGGAGACCCTACCTCAAGAAACCAAAATAAATAAATAAATAAATAAATAAATAAATAAATAAATAAATAAATAAATAAATATTAAAAGAAAATATTTGGGGGGCTGGAGATATGGTTTAGTGATTAAGGGGCTTGCCTACAAAGGCTAAGGACTCAGGTTTGATTTCCCAGTACCCATGTAAGCCAGATGCAAAGTAGTACATGTGCCTGGAGTTCATTTTCAGTGGCTAGAGGTCCTGGCACACCCATTCTCCTCTCTCTCTCAAATAAATAAGTAAAATATTTAAAAGAAATAAAAAACATTTTTATTTATTCACTTGCAAACAGAGAAAGAAGAGCTAGAGAGAGAGCGAGAGCCAGGGCCTCTTGCCACTGCAAATGAACTCTAAATGCGTCCATCACTTTGTGCACCTGGCTTTATGTGGGTACTGGGGATCCGACTCAGGCCATTAGGCTTTGCAAACAAGAGCATTTAACTGCTGAGCCATCTCTTCAGCCCCAAACTCTACTTTGAATGTGAGGAGTGGAAATGTCACGTTGCAAAATAGCCAGGCATCACAGGGGTAGATCCTAGCCACCAGCAATCCCTTGTCCTCGTTAATCTTTGTGTCAGCCCTGATGTCCTCGCTGGGAAAGATGAGGCACAATGCAGTTGAATAACTTGCTCCAGGTCACACGCTCACTCGGTCAAAAGTGGGGTAGGAACCGAGGCAGCCTGGTTTTAGAGTTCATGCCCTTTGTCAAAAGCCTTCCAAATGGACCTCATTGTGGCAGAGATTACTTGTTCTCTGCCGTGTTAGAAAAACACGTTTGTGGCAGGTTGCAAATCCAGCCTGCGCCACCGCACGAGATCCTATCAACCAAAGCAATGTGGAGGTTAGTCACAGTCACCGTCCATGGGAGGTAGAAGGAGTGTAGTCAGTGAACTAGTTAACTGAGTGCACTACTAACAGCTCTTCGTCTGTAACCAGTTGACTGGTCCCTCAGCCAGCCTACAGCTGGTGCCAAGCAAGTTGCTCTCTGTGTTTCGTTTCTGCTCCCTGCAGATACCCAAGCTGCCTGCTTCCTCGAGTCCTTTTTTTTTTTTTTATTGACTTTTATACTTACATACAAAAAAACCCACCTGATATTTCCCTCCCCCCATTCCACTTTAGAACTCTAGTCTCCACCATATCCCTTCCCTCTCTCCATTAGTCTCTCTTTTAATTTGATGACATCATCTTTTTCTTCTATTTTGAGGGTCTTGTGGAGTATTGCTAGGCACTGCAAGGTCATGGATATTGAGGCCAATTTCTGTCTGGGCAGTTGCATTGTAAGAGGTCATACCCTTCCTTTGGCTCTTCCATTCTATCCGCCCCCTCTTCCACAATGGTCCCTGAGCCTTGGAGGGTGTGACAGAGGTGTTTCAGTGCTGGGCACTCCTCCATCCCTTCTTCTCAGCACTATGTTGCCTTTTGGGTCATCCCAGTGGTCATTGCCATCTGAAAAGAGAAGCTTCTCTAACCAGAAGTGAGAGTAGCGTTAATATGTGAATATGAACATTAAGTGTAGT
>PVKW010005303.1:0-51182 GCA_004027895.1 Orientallactaga bullata
GACCCATTGTCTAGCTTAGATTGTGGCCAGGCAGAGTTGCAGAGAAAGATCAGATGACAAGGTTTGATGTCATAGAGTTGTAGAGGCTTTAAGTCCTTGAGGGGACAGGGAAAAAGCAAAACAAGGGTTAGAGAAAGGAACCAGGGCTTAAGCTGGGTTTACACAGAACACCAATATGACCCCCTGGCCCATTAGGGTGAATGAGGCCTGCACCTCCCATGTGGGCAGAGGCCGTACAGGTTGCCACTGTTGGCTTTTTAGCCTATAATGGGCAAGGCGGGCACCCAATGGCCAAAGCAGCTGACAGTGAAAGATGAGACTTCATGAGGGAAAGGGAGAGGGAGAGTGCTCCAAGATGATGCAACCAAACCAAAAGGCGCCCTGTAAGGTACAGTAGACCAGAGAGCGAGAGACCCAAGGTGTTGAGAGTGTGTCTTTCTCGAGACCTGGGATTGGGGCCCAGAAGTGGGTGAGGGGTGTAGCCTGGTGTGCCAGCATGGCTTCCATGATGAAGAATTAAACCCAATAGGAGGACAACCCCAGAGGAGTTGAGCCTGAGAAGGAGGGAAGAAGACTGAGGCCGAATTGTGGAGGGTGTGAAAGCTGATGTCAGGCAGAGAGGGTCCGAAGCCTTCAGAGGGTAAATGGCAGTTCGGAGGTCTGGTCAGGGGAAAGGAGGTCTGGCTGTCCAAGAGGGCAAACGGAAGCCTCTTATCATGTGTCAGGGCACCAGATGGAATGTTTGTGACCAAGACCATGCAAACCACTCTGAGGCGAAGAGGAAAGCTTATATTTGGGGAAAAGCATGAGCTGCCAGGACTGACTCTCAAGAGAGGATCATTGTGAGTTCGAGGCCACCCTGAGACTACACAGTGAATTCCAGGTCAACCTGGGCTAGAGTGAGACCCTACCTGGGGTGGGGGGGGGGAGAGGGCTTTATAGGCTTCTTCAGTTGGGGGAAGGTGAGGAAAGAAAAAGAACTCCTTTGTTCTTTACCTTAGCTATTTCAAATAGCTAGGATGTGAAACCAGAACAGTGACCAGGCAACTTATGAGATAAGGGGGCAGGAAACCATGACCTGGGGCATTGTTAGGCAAGAAAGGAATAATGGCTGGGCTGTTTCTTGAAGAATGTGGGTAATCCACTTCCTTATGTCTCTATCCTCATTGTGTTGTCCTTGGTGACACAATTTTGGGAGCCTGTTCTGACCTAACACTTTCATAGATTCAAGTAGAGAGAAACAACTGCAGCAAGCAAACACAAACCTGCCAGAATTCAAACTGCTGTGGGCTGGATGTCAGGATCTGCCACCAGTGAAGCCTTCCCCCCCTCCCCCCCCAAGGCTGCTAGAGACTTAAGCAGGAAGCTTAACCTTAAAAGGACCTGAGGCTGTGGGGGACATACATTCATATTCAAATAACCACCAATGGAATCTGGAGATTTGAACTTGGGTGGTCTCAGGCCCTCATATGTGCACAGGAAGTGAACTTAACTGCGGAGGCATCTCTCCAGCTGAGAACATAATGTATATCCTTGGTAATAATCTTGATCACCTGATAGTTACCCTCTCCATGAGGGGACAATATCTGCACAAAATTATTTGGAATTCTGTGCACATTAATCTGTTCTTTCATGTATTTATTCACTACTTTGTTTACAATTTTATGGACTCAGGGATATTAATTTTATACCTTAGGTTATAGTCCAGCATAGGCTTAGCATTCTAAATCTAAAATTCTCAAATCTAAAGTGCTAAGAAACCAGAAACTTTTTGAGTACCAACAGGACCCCACAGTAAGACGTTCCCTACCTGACCTTGTGTAGTATGTCACAATTGAAACACAGACCCACCAAAACTATTGTACAAATTACCTTATGACTCTCTGTATAAGGGGTATATGAAATATACATGCACATCTTGTTTACACTGGGTCACCATGTTCAAAGTTCTTATGTATGTGCAAATATTCCCAAAGTTAGCAGTCTGAAATCCAAAACCCTTCTGATTTCAAGTATTTTGGATGAACGCTATGCAAACAGTGCATTATTGGCTGAGATCCTTCCAGTGTTTGTCCTTTCTGAAGATGTCTGAGTATTAAGTTCACTTCTGTTCTTCCCTTTTCTTCAGGAATTTGTCCTCTCACACTCTCACTGCCTTATTAGCCCTAAGTTATAATTTCTTTCTCCCTCAGCCCGTTGAGACTGCCAGATGATCTGTTTAGGTCCTCTGCTATTACTTTCTGCAGTTTTTCAATTTGTCCTTTTGGTTCCCGGCACTCTTGAGTCTCCAAATGCACTGTTCTCCTGTGTGCTACAGCCTCAGCCCCTCAGCAGCTCTCTGGTGCTTTCTTGGAAATCACTGTCTCAGACCTTATGAGGAGTTTCTAGTTACATTGTCAGAAGGATTCATCTGACACAAGCCAGTACATCATAGCTGGACATGGCATTTTTCAGTTACGTTTTTTCTTCTTCTACAATGTTATAGTTGAAGGTACTACCCAACATTTCAGGATCTTATGTTTTCCTACCATATATCAAAAATATCATAAGTAATATATATGTTGCATGCTATATAGAGCAATGAGTAATTCCTTGAATTTCCTTCATCTAAACCATATTCACAAGAGTTATATGTAGCAAAATATTGATATCTACCTTCTCTTTAAGGAAAGGAAAAATAATGACCTTAGAAGAACACCACCATCATGAAAGCATTTGAAAATTAAACTGACACATAATAATTGTACCTGTTTGGGGGTAGTGTGTGGCTATTTAATACATGTATGCATTGTGTAGTGAGCCCATCAAGGTAATTAGCATGTGCATCACCTCAAATACTTATCATTGCTTTGTGGTAATAACATTCAAAATTTTCCCTTGTAACTAGTTTGAAACATACACTGTTATTAACCATAGTCATCTTACTATGTAATAGAACACCAGAACTTAGCCCTCCTATCTGATTGCAACTTTGTAGTTATTGCCAATGGCTCCCCATCAACCCTCCTCCTCCTTATCCTCTATTAACAATTCTTCTGTTCTACACTTGAGTGAAATCATGCAGTATTTGTCTTTCTTTGCCTGCATATTTCACTTAACACGGCATACCCTAGGCTGATCTGTGTTGTCACAAATGAGATTTTATTCTTTCAATGGCTGGATGATATTCTATATGATAATGGTATTCCATATTCTTTATTCATTCACCCATTGATTGAATACTTAGGTTGATTCATATCTTGGTTATTGTGAATTGTTCAGTATAGCATGTGGTCTGGGGAAGTGGCTCACTGGGTAAGAGTATTTGCCACACAAGCAAGAGGACCTGAGGTGGCTTGAACTTGTTTCCCAGCATACATGTAAAAAGCTGGGCATGGTCATGCATGCCTCTAACCCCAGACCTTTGCAGGATGAATCACTGGGGCTTTCTGGTCAGCCAACCAGATCAAAATTGTGGCAGCTTCAGATTCAGTGAGAGATTCCATCTGAAACAAACAAAATGTGAATGAGTGTGGTGGTTTGAATGAAATGTCCCCCATAGGCTCATGTGTTTTGAATACTTGGTCTGTAGCTGGTGGCAGTTTGTAAAAGTTGTGGGGCATTTGGAAGATGGAGCCTTGCTGGAGGAGGGATGTCTCTGGAGGAGGGCTTGGGGGAATGCATCCTAGCTCCAAGCTCAGTACTTTCCTTCTTGCTACTGTGGTGATGTGATGACCACCTGGCTGTTTGCTCTTTTCATGCTTTTTTTTTTTTTTGCCATGATTGAAACTTCTCTGTGAAACTAAAATCCAAAATAAACCCTTTCCTTTTATAAACTGCTTCTAGTTGAGTATCTTGTTCAATAATGAGAAATGGTAATTACTACAGAAAATTGGTACCAAGAAGTGGGGATGTTCTGTGACAAATGTGACTATGTTGTTTTTAGTCGTTGGAACTGGTTTGTAGAAAAAATATGGAAAGATTTGGAACTTTGGACAAGAGAAGCTTTACAGTGCTATAAGCAGAGCTTAATTGATCACTGTGATGAAAGTTTCAAAACTGGAATGCAGAGAGAAACATGAACTATGAAGGCTTGGCTTACAGATTTCAGAGGGAAAAGAAGGGATTTTGTCAGGAACTGGGCTAGAAGCAGTTTGTGATGTTCTTCTGGTAGAGATGTTGGCTGCATTCTGCCTGTGTCTTGAAAACTTGAGTAAAGTTGAGTTTAAAAGTCATGGTCTGGTGTGTTTGACAGAGGAAAATACAGAGCAGAAGGATATGAAAATTATCAAGCCTGACATAGGAAAATTGTGAACAGGTTTAGAGCAGAAGGATATGAAAATTATCAAGCCTGACATAGGAAAATTGTGAACAGGTTTGGATCTCAAGCACAGAGCCTGCAACCACTTCAGCTGCAATTACTTAAGAAATTACCACCATTAGGGATGGACCAGTTGCTCTGCACTGCAACAACAAGAGAAGTGTTGAACCTTCTGAAAGGGGTAGGCTTAATGAATAATACCAAAAGAATTTCCTTCTCCTCAAAGTATGGCCTCGTGCCCCATGGGTAAAGAATTTTAATCACATACCAGCTGCAGGTTTTGAATAAATGCAAGGCATAGAGGGTCCTGGAGTATACATGGTTTCTGGAGGCGAGGCAGCATTGCAGTTTCTGCATGGAGGCTATGGGGAGCATGATGTGGTGCTGTGATGATGGGCTGTGGGTTCCAATAAAGATCTCGGTAATTAGGATGTGCCAGGCCTGTGGGATGGCCATCAAGGAGAACTTCTGACTCAGGGTGGATTCTGCCTCAAACTATAGGCAGCATAGCTGGAGGGGTGGAGTTTCCCAAGCCTTTTGAGCCCAGAGGAGTTTATCATGAGTCCCAGAGCCAGATATGGAATTGTAGAATTTGATGTTTGTTCTGTTGCTTTTTTTTTTTTTTTGGAGAGAGACAGAGATAGAGACAGAAAGAGAGGGAGAGGAAGACAGATAGAGATGGGCACGCCAGCAGCCTCTCAGCTGCTGGGAACAAAATCCAGATGTGTGCGCCCCCTTGTGGACAAGTGCAGCATTGAACCCTTGCATCACTTTGCATCTGGCTAAACGTGGGACCTGGAGATTGGAACCTCTGGAGATTGGAACCAGCGTTCTTAGGCTTAGGAGGCAGGCGCCTTAACCACTAAGCCATCTCTCTGGCCCTCCTGTTGCTTTTTGATCTTGCATTGGTCCAGTTTTCCTTGCTATGCTCCTATTACTCCTTTTTGAAATGGGAATATTTATTCTGTGTCATTATATGTTTGAAGTATATAAATTGTGTTTTGATTTTACAGAACTCACCGTAGAGTGCTTGCCTTGGGTCTCAGATGAGACATTGGACTTTTGAGCAGTGTTGGGACTGGTAAAACACTATGGAGAATTTTAAAGTTGGACTGAGTGCATTTTGCATCATGAGATGGCTATGAGTCTATGGGGGCTGGAGGTAAAATGTGGTAATTTGAATGAAATGGTTCCCAGCTGGTAATTTGAGAAAGTGTGATGGCTTTACTAGGTGGAGTCTTGCTGAAAGTAATGTGTCTCTGGGAGTGTGCTTTGGATTAATATAGCCCAGTTCTAAGCCCAATAATCAGACTACCGCCTTCCTACAGCTGTGGAGATGTGCTGTCCACCTGGATGTCTGCTTCTGCTGTGCTTTTCTACCATGATGAATCTTCCCTCAAAACCATATGTCAGAATAAATCTTTCCCTTCTTGCTTATGGTCAGATATCTTGTTTAGCAACAAGAATATTCCTGCTATAATTAACAATACCTGACATTATCCTCTGACCTCTACAAGTGTGCACATGGGGCATGTGCATCTGTACACATATGTGTATATAGTATACATATACATATACATACCACACATACACACATACCTCCACAACACCCACTGCTACTATATACACATGCTAAAAAAAGTATAGCAAGTGCTGGGAGGACGTGGAGGAAAGGGAGCCCTTGCATACTGTTGGTGTGAATGTTGTTTAGTAGAACCATCACGGAAACAGAACTAAAAAATGAAGTGACCATATGATTGATCAATCCCACTGTGTATGCCAAAGAAATGAAGCCTGCCTGTTGAAGACCTGAAGCCCTTGACGCATGGAACAGAGTGAAGAGCTACTTCAAGTGCCTTTATAGCCTTGGAGCTCTTGTGACAAGTAATTACTTAGATTTTTGATAAGTCCTCAAATAAATTGAGCCTTTCTGTGTGGACTTGCATAGGAACCTGCTGTGACCAAGACATGTGAGTGTCTTGTGCACATATAGCAGGGAAAGCGTAGCTTGCACTCATTTGAGCCAGTGTGCAGGACCCTCCTGCATGTTCTGCCCAAGCCTCTTAGCTCATCCCACTGAAGTTGGTGACTTTTCACCCCATCCAGTCAGTACTCCAGCTTCATATGCTCTGCAGTTCTAAAGAGCTGCTGTCTTCTTGATATCATCTGGGGATAGAAAGGACCATGTCATTACAGGTTGACAGTTATCCACAAAGTGATGCCGTTGGAGTGTTATTATCCAACTAGCTATTAATCGATCTCATTTTACTGCATCTATAATGTATCTTGCTAAAATTCATCAATTTTGTGTTTTGATCACTCTTACCTTCCTTCCTAGATTCTCAGGAAAAGTCATGAACCTGTTATTGATCTCACCTAAAATTGTAACAGATGCAACTGTTCTTTATTTTTAAATAAATATGTATTTTTTATTTATATTATTCTGATTTTACATTCATAGTATTGGTTCCATTGTCTTCCTCCCTGTCCTCCCACTTTCAAAGGGACCCTCATCAATGGGGAATGTGGGTCATGCATTGTGAGTTTTCTCAAGAAAGCAGCCCTTTAATAAGTACATCTCAGAACTGCACTGTTTAATGTGGTGCCCACTATCTACACATTGCTATTTAAAGTTAATTTAAATGAGTTAAAATAAAACATTAAAATTTAGTGTTTCAGTTGAATCAGCCACATTTCAAGCACTTCCTCTCTAGTGTATGGAGTGAGGAAGATAAATAGTTCTACCACTGCAGAAAGTTCTTTTGAACAGAGCTTTCTAAAATCTTGTTCTACAATCAAATTAGACTCACCTGTCTGCACTTTCAAAGACAATGCCATTCCTTGATTGCCCATAGCAAGTGAAATGCAGGCATTTAGCACACAATAAACTTTGGCTTCCAGTAGGGAAGCAAAGCCACATTTGGTGGACTAGGCATTTGTGCTTGCAACATAGCACTGCCTACCTCCTGATATTTTCCTGTTACCAGTGTCAAGGGAAACAGAGAAAAGAGCATGAGCCACTATGAGTGGCCCAGGCTATCTGCTTGGGAGAGCTGTCAGAGTCAGGAGGCATGCTCTTGAAGAGTCAGCCTTCGTGTTTTCATGACATGTGGGTGACATCAGAAACATTATAAGGCAAATGTCCGTGGCCCTCCATTTATTTTGTTTACATCATCTTTAGTAGAAAAACAATTCCAAAATATTTCTTCAGCTTTTATGGCACTGACAACTGAGTGACCCCTCTCCTATCTGCCCTATAACTTTGCTGTCTCCCCAGGGTCCACAGTCGTCATCTTGGATGGATGGAAAATGGTTAGGAGAGAGAGGCAGATGGAGATATATTAGAACCCAGGTCCTGGATAGCATTGTTAGTGGAGAGCTTGTTGCCATATAGAAGGAAGAAATATATATTGAAAAATTATGATGATACACTCATGGAGCACTTGGGATTTCTTGCTTTTATGCTAATGGACCTTTTGAAAATCCTTCCACTGTTTAGAATTCTTCTTTGCTCAGTGTTGTTTACATACAAGGAACATGAGCTGTGTATGTGGGGACACAGGGACGACAGAAGAACTGGAATCAGGGATGCTGGCTTTCAGCTGAGTGACCTTGGGCTGTCCATGGCAGTGCTGAGCCTCCAATTCATCCACTGTCCCCTCTGTGAGTAGGAGGCACTTATGTGCAGGAGCTGGGTTGGATGCTTTGCTTATCTAGCTCTGCTGTCACAGAAACAAGGAAAGCATTCCTCATCCTCCTTGGGTGACGAAGCCACAGAGCTTGAGAGTGTGTAGGTCAGCGTAAGTACTCAGTGAACATTAACTCTTTTTGGTCCTAATTGGTGTGTGTATGTGTGCGCATGCATGCGCGCACATGTGCACGTGCATGAGTGCATAGGCATGCTCCTCTGTGTCCACTTTGTTTGAGGCAGTGTCCTTCGTTGTGCACTGCTGTGTATGCCAGACTAGCTAGCCTGTGCATTCCTAGTGGACTCTCCTGTCTCCACCTCCCGTCTTGCCATAGCTGTTCTTGGATTACATGTGTTTGTACCACTGTATTCAGTTTTATGTGGGGTATGGGAATCCACACTTGTGCAGCAAGTCCTTTATCCACTGAGCAATATCCCCAGCAATGCTAGTTCTATTTTTTTTTTTTTTTTTTGGTGGGACAGTACCTAGCTCCTGAGTCCTGAATTTCTGTGGGACTTCAGGGAAGTCATGGATGTCTAGCTGTTAGCAACTCAACTAGGGTGTGGGAGAGACAAGCCCAGTCCCTAACTTAAAGTAGTTGTGGGGATTAAGTAAGAAAGCAGAATGCCACACAAATGTGTGGCTGCTCCATCATGATTGAAGGAGACCTGGGAATAGCTTTCAGTTGGCAGTGAGTATGTGGAACATCAGTGGTTCATGATCAGCCTGGTGGGAGGAAAGAGTGTGCTGTGGGTCTGGGTGTATCTTTTCTGGATTCTTCTCTCCTTTCCCTTCCTTCTTTGACTGCTTTTTAATCTTGTAATTTTTGGTAGATGTATAATAATTTTCCATATTTAAGGAGAATTGAATAATGTTTTAATACATGTACACAATATCTAATCACATCAGGGTAATTAACATTTTCATCACTTCAAACATTTTTTCATTTCTTGGTGTTGGGAATATTCAAAATCCTCTCTGAGGCTATTTCGAAATATAGAATAAACTGTTAACTTTATCCATCCTCTTGTGCCGTACAGCACCATATTTTAGTCTTCTGGTCAGTCTTTACCTGCTATACCTTCTCTTTTTCAGCCTCTGGTGACTTCTAGTCTACTGTCTACTACCACATCAATATGAGAGTATTAAATACATGCATCCTGCTCCATGCAACACCAGCCCTTATTCCTGATAGTTCATGATATCTTTGTATTCTATGGTCAACCTCCTCAACCTCCTCTCCTCACTGCCTTCCATAGTCTTTGCTAACTACGGTTCTAGGTTCTGTTTCTAGAAGAAAGCCTTTAAAAAAAAAAAAAAGTAGATACAGGCTGGAGAAATGGCTTAGTGGTTAAGGTACTTGCCTGCAAAGCTGAAGGACCCAGGTTCAATTTCCCAGGCCCCACGTGAGCCAGATGCACAAAGTGGCACATGCATCTGGAGTTTGTTTGCAGTGGCTGGAGGCCTGAGCATGCCCATTCTCTCCCTCTCCCTCCCTCTCTCTCTCTACCTCTTCTCTCTCTTATAAATAAATAGGAATAAAATATTTGAAATTTTTTTAAAAAAGTAGACATATGAGTGAGATCGTATGGTGTAATCTGCCTTTTTTCACTTAACATGATGCTCTTCAGTTCCATCCATGTTTCTGCATTCTTTTAAGTGGCTAAATTGCAAGTTATAGTCCAACCATGCACATGTGCTACATTTTCTTTCTCCATTCACCCACTGATGGACACGCTGGCTCACTGTGGCCAAGCTGATGTCAGTGGTACTTTTCTTTGCCTGTTTCTTTACTCTTCTCTCCTTGCGGTTCATGTCCTTTGTTCCTTCTCCTTCCTCCTTTACTTTCACATCTTATTTGTTTCTTCATTGCTACTAAAATAAAGTTGGTGGATAATATGTTTCTGCCATTCCCTAAGAACGCCAGTCAGAATGACTGTGAAAGTCAGTTCCTAGTGTGAAGAGATGAAGATGATGACATCTATGCTAAGCTTTTGAAGGAGGCTGGGTCTCCAGGCAGCTACTCAGTGGTTGAGTGCACACGGGGTGGTCCTTGTTGGGTATTGATGGGAAACTGGGTACTGGTGCCTTTGTGTGGGGCCTCTGTGCCTTGGAGGAAGAGGCTTTAACACAAACCAGGTAGGTCCACTAATGGCCCAGAGCAGGTCTGGGAAGTTTCCTCTTGTTTTTCCTTTGATAATCACTTCTTTCTTCTTATAACTCCCATTTTACTGGTGTTGATTTAGTCCTCTGACTTAGTTATCTTTTCCTTCAGATTTCTCAGACTTCTCTTTTACTGTTTCTGGCATATTCCAGTGACTTTTATTTTTAAGTTTCTGTATTGAGGTGTGTGTGTGTGTGTGTGTGTGTGTGTGTGTGTGTCTGTGTGTGTGTCTGTGTGTGTGTGTATGTGTAGGCTGGCCAGAGATTGACTGGGTGAGTCCCTTTGCATCTTACTCTGAGATAAGGTTTCACTGAATCAAGAACTCACTAATTTGGTTAGACTAGCTAGCCAGTGAGCCCTCAGTATTCCCTGAATCCCCAGTACTAGAATTACAGGCATGGGCCAGGACATGTGCATTTACATGGGTTCTGGGGAGCTGAACTCCATTCTGTCCTCATGTTAATGAGGCAAGTACTTCTCTACGGACCCATCTCTCCAGCCCTGTACTGAGATGGTTTATACCTTACTTTACATTTCAAGAGTTCTTTCTGTTTTTCCAGTCCTTCCCCTCCTCCTCTTTTTCCTCTTCCTCTTCTTCTTCCTCCTCTTCTTTTTTTTTTTTTTTGTAGGACCTCATTGTGTGTATCTTGGAAGATTTTCCCTCTTCTGCTTGTTGGAAAGTATTAGCTAACATTTGTTTTCTCTGTGATAAGTGCTGGCTGTGGTTCCTGGATTCCTGTACTGCCTGTTTACTATCTTCCTGTCTCTCTGCTTTTCCTTCTCTGGTGCTGCCTGCTTCCTAGTCTGTGCTACTGGTGGTCTTTCATGTTGGGGAGTGAGGCACTGAAAGCTAACTGAAGTTTATGTGCACTTCTGGCTATACAGTAGAATGTACATCCTGCGCTCTGGTCTGGGACAGATGGATGTCAGTCTCCTGGAGAAGAGTGGGAGGATTAATGAACTGACACATAGAGACATTGGTAGAGATGCGTGCATTTTAACTATCCAATATTCCCAGGACTGAAAGCCAGGTCCTGCAGGAGGTGACTAGCTGTTCCTCTTGGGAGCTGGTTTAATTACCTCACAAATGAAACCATTCTAGTGCTCTAGTGCATGTGTGCCTGGGAGACTGATTGCATCCATCTGACTTTCTGTCACTGTACCCTGATGCATTACAGAGCAGGAGGAATTGTGTATCCCTGCAGAGCCGATTTGCTAAATTAAGTTTCAGGAACCTATAAGCAAGAGGAATGAATTGGTGTGCCAGGGCCCTGGGACATCTTACTGCCATCAGGACAGGGGACAGAACGTGTGGGAAGGGCAGCTGCATAATGGAGTGGGGTTGGGGCACTGGCAGCAGCTGAGGACAAGGAGTAGCATCTGCCTGTCAATGGAATGGCACCTGCAGGGAAGTCTGATGAAACCAACCATTCGTCTCCCAATCTCGGGGCAAATAGTGGAGTCTAGGAGGAGTGAAAGATGGTGGAGAATAAGCAGGAAGAATTTGACACTGGAGAGTAGAGGCTTCGGGAGACACTCCATCCTTGGAGGCCACAGCCTAGGTCATCACCACTGTCTGCCTGTGATCTTTTGTCAACCATACTCCTCTTAGAGATTGGCCTCCTGAGCTTGGGAATGATCAGGACTTCCCTGTAAGGGGGATGCAGGAGCTGAGAGGTAGTGGTGGGTGATATGGAGCCACAGCAATGTGGCCCAGGAGGGAGCTCTGATGTGTTTCCATGCAGGGAGGCTGTAGTGGAGCCTCCTCCCATGTAGTTGAGATGGGGTTGCTCTGAAGCTGAGCTGAGGCAGGAAGGTCGAAGAGTGTGGGGGTGGCACAAGACAAAATGCGTGGAGGCTGCCTTGCTCACAGTGAGATGGACTCCTGTGCCCCATGCTCAGTCTCCATGCTCTCTTTTGTTCAGGGCCTGGCACTGTAGTTCTCTAAGGGGCAAAGTAGCCTTTTGCATTTCCCTTTGGCTTGATACTTACTGCCATTTATTTCTAACCAAGGGTATTATAAATAGGCAGAAAGCTGTATTTTCTTTTCTTTTTTTTTCATTTTGTTTTTATTTGAGAGAGATGAGAGAGAGGGAGGGAGAGAGAGAATGGGCAATCCAGTAGCCTCTCAACCGCTATGAATGAACTCCAGATGCGTGCATCCCCTGGTGGGCAAGTGCAGCATTGCGCCCTTGCATCACTTTTTGCATCTGGTTAAACGTGGGACCTGGAGATTGGAACTGGTGTTCTTAGGCTTGGCAGGCAGGTGCTTTAACTGCCAAGCCATCTCTCCAGCCCTGTATTTTCTTTTAAAAATATGAAGAATTTTGAAACTCAACAGCACATTTTGGAACTAAGTCCAAGTATCTTAGAAAAAGTTGGCACTCTTCCTTGACTATCAGCCTCTTCCTCTCTCTAGCAAGAACCACTCTTAGGAGTTTAGTTTGCTTCCCATTAAATGTTTAACTGAACATTTATATACACACATCCATTGTGGACATGTGTATTCATGTGTGTTCATTACTCTAATGAAATACCTGGGGCTGGGTAACTGTAAAATAAAAAGGTTTATTTTGGCTCCTGGTTTTGGAGACATTGGCTTAACTTTGGAAAGGATTCTCTTGATAGGAGTTTGTGTGTGTGTCCTGTGCTCTCTTCTTCCTCTTACAAAACCACCTGGACTCAGTCATGGGGCCCCATCCTAATGACCTTCTGTATTCCTAGTCACCTCCCAAAGCTCCACCACTGACCACTGTTCGAGGAAGAGCTTTCTGTTCTCCATGGCATATTGCCTGTAGTTCAGTTGGATTAGGTTTCTATCCCCTTAATCCCTCATTTATTAAATTAAGTTTCAGCACTTGAGACCCTGGAGACACACTCAAGCAATAGCAGCATATATATGGCTGCACTGTGCTTTCACGCATGGAAGGAGCCCCCAAGTGTGCACACTGTTCTCCTGGTGTTGATAGCCTGGCCTCAGCACTACCTGAGGAGGAGCAGCTCCACCATGGGCTCTGCCTCATTTACTCTAATGGTGGCAGAGGCTTCCTGGGACTGTGTCCAGCACTTGGTACTGTTTAATGAGCACTTGCCTACTAATGAACATTTAGATTGCTTTCTAATGGCTGCTTTCACACACAGGATATGTGTAGGGTAATGTTTCTCTGGAGGACACAGCAAGGAGTGGAATGGCTGGGTATCATATGCAGCCTCAGAGATCTTCCTGGGTTCCCCCCAACAGGGATACTGAGTAGTTTGGCCCTATGGTGTCATCGGTTCTTGGAGCTGCTTTCAGGTGTGATAGGGAAGGTCTCACTCAATCTTGTCTTGTTTCTTCCTGGATTATTCAATGAGGTCGGTAATATTTGCCTGTGTTTACTGACATTAGCTTTTTCTTTGGTCAATTACCTCTCTCTAATTTTTGCTTATTATTTCCCATTGGGTTAACTGTCTTTTTTGTGCTGATATGTATGAGGTAGTTTGCTGTTTATGTATTAGTATGTGTAGACCAAAAAAGTTTGGATGCATCCTGGGTGTGAATTCCCTATTGCACATATGTAAACTGCTTTCTCCAGGCCCATGTTCGTCTCCTTTGTTTTAGGTATTTTTTTTTCTCTTAATGCAGAATTGTTGTGGTTAAAAAATTGACCTAATAGTTATTTAGGGATCACAACAGTATGTAAAAAGGGAATTTTAATTCGTCCCTTCTTCATTGGTTTCTTGAATTAATTTTCTTTTTGTAAAAACACTAAGGCATGATTGGCACACAAAAGTCACACATATTTACCCTGTACAACTTGATGACTTTGAAGAAAAGTATGGACACTTGCAGCCATCACTCCAGTCCATCACCTGGAGAAGTTTCCTCCTGAACACTTTATTATGTATGTGTTTACTGATGCATGTTTCATAACTGCATAAGTGCATGTGAGTGTGCACATTTGTGTGTGTGCACAAACAGGCTAAAGGACAACCTCTAGAGTCATCTTTAGGACACTGTTCACCTTGTCTTTTTAAAATATTTTTATTCCTTTATAATTTCATACATGTATATGTCTTTTCATCATGTTCTTTCCCCATTCTCTCTCTTATCCCTCCCACTGAAATCCTTACCTAACAAGTTTCTCCCCCTATTTTCATGTCTTTTTTTGTGACCCACTGAATTTAGTTAGGGATGCTTGCATGAGCATGTGTAGGGGTTACTTGCCACACCGCTGAAGAAAATGACCCTTGTTCTCCCCAACAGCAACCATTAACTACAAATAGAACCACAGGGAGCTGAACACCTTTTTTTCAGACAGGTTTTCATTGTCTGGAGGTCACCAATTGGGTAAGACTGTCTGGCCCATGAGCCCCTGGGTTCCTACTGTCTGTGCCTCTCCGGTACTGGGATTATAGGTATGTGCCACCAAACCTCACATTTTGTATGGGGGTTGAACTCAGGTTCTCATGCTTGTGAGGCAAGCACTTTACCATGAGAGCTGTCTTCCCATACCGCTTCATGAACTCTTTGTTTCTATGATAGAACACATAATAGATTTACCTTCTTAGCTAACGTACATAACAGTGCTGTGTTAACTATGCTTACCAGCGGATCTCTAGAACGTACTCAATTTATATAGCTGAAACTTTGTTCCCTTTGATCTACCTCTCTGTCTCCTTCCCCAGCTCCCTGACTATCATGGTTCTACTCTCCGCTGCTGTGAGTCTGGCAGTCTTGAGATTCCACAGATGAGTGACATATGATATGTGTCATTTCCCTGGCTTATTACACTTAGCATATGTCCTCCAGGTTCATGTGTGTGGCTGTAAAGTGTCAGGATTTACACTATTACGTGCCTATACTGTTTCCTTTCTATCAGTTCATCTACCCAAGATCATGTAGGTGATGGCCTCCATATCTTAGATCTTGTGAATGACTTCACAGTGAGAATGGGCAGTGCTGACATTTCTTCCACGTACTGACTTCATCCCCAGAATGAGATTTTTTTTGGCCCACCTTATAGTTTTGTTTTCAGTTTATTTGAGGAACCTCTCTACTATTTGCTACAGTAGCTGCACTGATTTGCATTCCCACCAGCCAGTGGTCAGGGCTCCTTTCTCCATAGCCTCGCCCACATTTTCCCCTCTTGTGTTTTCAACAGGGGCTACCCCCATAGATGTGAAGGATGCCTCACTGCAATTTCATTTGCTTTTGGCCTATGGTTGTTGCTCTTTTCCTGGATGGCTTTGCAGTATGTCTCGTTTACAAAGGCCTTCTCTGTGGCGAGTACTGCATGTTCTAGAGTCATCTGTTTTCTACCTTAGCTTATTTTGGTGGAAAGTGTGAAGTGAAGATATAACTCTTTAACTACAAGGGTTGCAAAGATTATATCACATTTCCCCCCAGTGATTGAAAAGTTACCTTCATCATATACTCAGTTATTACACATATTGGGCTGTTACGGATTGTCTTCTATTGGTATGCTTGTAAATTCCAATCTTAATAAAAACTGCTTGTAATTTTATTTTTATATCTTTTATTGCTGTCCTACAGTGTTTCTGCAATTATTTCCTCCACCATCTAGGTTTTATGATTCTCACTGGAGGTCCTTTTGGAGTTGCATTGAGTTTATAAATTGATTTAAACAAAATTAAAATATTTACAGTATTGTTTCCACCCAGGAACATAGCATAATTTTCATGAAAGTTTTATACAGCTTGTTATTTCTTCTAGATTTTTATAGTTTTTAAATTTTTTAATGATTTTATTTATTTATATTTTTATTTATATATTTGTGAGGGAGGGAGAGAGAGAGAAAGAGAGAATGGTGGAGCCGGGTGTGGTGGTGCATGCCTTTAATCCCAGCACTCTGGAGGCAGAGGTAGGAGGATTGCCATGAGTTCAAGGCCACCCTGAGACTACGTAGTAATTCCAGGTCAGCCTGAGCTAGAGTGAGACCCTACCTCAAAAAACAAACAAACAAAAAAAGAATGGTGGGTTCACCAGAAAAAGAGGAAGAGAGAGAGAGAGAGAATGAATATGGATTCACCAGGTCTTCTACCTACTGCAAACAAATTGTGCATCTGGCTTTACATGGGTATTGTGGAATTGAACTCAGGTCCTTAGGCATTGTAGGCAGGTGCCTTAACTGCTGAACCATCTCTCGAGCCCTAGATTTTTATAGTTTTGTTACCATTGTGTATGTAGTAGTATTCATCGTTATATTTGTAATTGGTTATTCTTGGTGCTTAGGAAAGCTGTTGCTTTCTACATATTGAAACACCTAGCTGCCCTGTGGAGCTTTCATCTTGTTTGATTGTAACACCTTTTCGGCTCATTCTTTTGGTTGTCTGTAAGATAGACTTATTGTCTGAAAAAATTGTTTTCGCCCCTCGTTTTTCTCCAGCTTTCTACTGCTTGAGGATCTAGGTGTTAGTTGCTCTGGCGAGGTCAGCTGGTACAAAGCTGATTAATGACAGTGGCACTGTACACAGGGTTTGCTGTTTGACCTCCTTTATCAGTTTAAGAAATTTGCTTCCTGGTTTACTTTTAGAGGTTAATTAATTAATTAACTAACAGGAATACACTATGTAAGCCCAAGCTGTCCTTAAGGTTTATTTTTAATCAAGAACGGGTTTTTAGATTTCAATCAATTCTCAATCATATAGAATTTCTGTCACCTTGTTATTTTAGTGTAAGATGTTGACAGATTTGAAACAACATAAACATTTGTTGCCAGATTTGCTTGGACTTTGTTGTTGCATTTTGTCATGCTTCTTTCTTTTTCATTCTTCGCTAAAATTTTTAAAGTAATTATAACCATCAATCATCATTTGTCCATAAAAATCCAATATGTGCTTTCAAATAAGCCCATCTTCCTACATTTCCACAATATCACTATCACACCAACATGATTTGCAGTCGGGCCTTACTGTCATCCAGTACCCACTCTATCAACACTCTTTTCTTGCCCACAAATGTCTTTTACAGCTGGCTTCATGGTCAGATCTCAGTCACAGCCCAGACAACCCTGTAGTCTGTAATGTGTCCTGTCCTCTCTTAACTAGAGTCCCCCCCCCCCCCATGTCTCATTGCAAAGACTGGGCTTGACCCATTGCCCTGTATCAACTACTGTCTTTGAGATTTGCTTGACACTGCTATCCTGGGGCATAATTTTAACTCCTCTCTATCTCTTGTGGTTCTTGAAAACTGGAATTTTAGGTCCAAAAGTTTGTGTAATAGTCAGATTTTGCTACAAAGCAACAGAATCTCACTGATGGAATAATGAACATTTTTCTTTATAGGGTCAGCACAAGGGTAGGCTTGTTCATTTGGTCTAGCATCTTTGAGACGGTAGTAGGTAGTCATCTTAATTTGTGTATTTTTTTATTTTTTAAACTTTTTATTGACAACTTCCATAATTATAGACAATAAAACATGATAATTCCCTCCTCTCCCTCACTTTCCCCTTCACAACACCACTCTCCATCATACCCTCTTCCCCTCTCAAGTAGTCTCTTAATTTGATGTTATCATCTTTTTTTTTTTTTTTTTCTTTTTTGGTTTTGCAAGGTAGGGTCTAACTCTGGTCCAGGCTGACCTGGAATTAACTATGTAGTCTCAGGGTGGCCTCGAACTCTCGGTGATCCTCCTACCTCTGCCTCCTGAGTGCTGGGTTTAAAGGCGTGTGCCGTCACGCCCAGCTGTCATCATCTTTTCCTCCTATTATGAGGGTCTTGTGTAGGTAATGCCAGGCACTACAAGGTCATGGATATCCGAGGCCACTTTGGATAGACACAACAAGGAAACAAAGATTGTGTTATTACAGCCATTGGGGGTACATACCGCACCAGGAGAAAGTGTGTGTGTGTAGAAGGAGAAGGTGAAGAGAGAAGCATCCCTGAATAGCCAAATTAATTTTCTGGAACAGGTTTTAATTGTTGGGTTCAAAGCAGACAAGTATCCACCCTACTGTGGAAGCTGAGGCAGGAAGGAGGATCATGAGTTCAAGGCCTTCTTGGGCTACAGAGTGAGTTCATCACTAGTCTGAGTTACTTAGTGTGATGCTGTGCCAAAATTAACATAAAAAGTGTTGGAAGTTGAGGCATTCCCTCATCCCCCAAAATAACTGACTACTGCTCCCACAATACATAAACTACAACCCCATGGAGAATACCTGCAACCCTACTGAGGAGCATCCCCAATGGAATGGGGGCAGGGATGAGGGAAAAGAGGGTACCAACACATGATATATCCATAGGAAACATCTTGCTAATAATAATAATGATGATGATGATAAAAAAACATTAAAAAAAAGAAAAAAACCTTCAGATATACCTAAAAAAGGTGCTAGAGGCTATAGCGCAGTGGATGATGGCTTACTTAGGATGTGCGAAGCATTCCCTAACATCCCCCACAAACAGGCATATTTCCATTGGGCTTGCAGTGTAATGAGAAGTGTCTCAGAAACCTATGCAAAGTCCATGCAGCATGGGAGTCAGCAGGTCATTCAGGAAGGCTAGATCTAGAGAGACACTTACCAGGAAGTGTCGTATAAGGCTTGTTGTAGAAGTTGTGTAATTGATTCCATTGCATTAAGAGACTGGGATAGGAAGTAAAGTAGAACAGTCAAGGGTGACAGCCCTGATTCTGGTATTATATTCAAAATGGTTGTTGAAACAACATAATCATGTAAGAATGCACTATACTTTGCCTCATGTAATTTTGAGAGTCAGGCCAGAGAGATCGATCGGTGCTGCCGGGGATGTGAATTGTAGCTACCTAGGAGTGAGTGGGCTATTCGAGGGTCCCTGAGGTCTGGTAATGCAACTTGCATGTTATCATGTTATTCACATCCACTTGTAAGCCTAATATCAATGCAGTGGGCAAGAAACTTCTCCTCCAGAGGAAAGGATATTTGCTGAATGATAAATCTATTCTACCAAAGCATGTTTAGATTCAGACTAAGGATTTTCACAAGAAGACTTCTTGTGAAATAAGAATACGTGGGGCTGGGAGTTTCATATCCACAGTTTACATACAATACTGGTGCACTTCAATATCTGTGGGGGATTGGTGCAGGGACCCACTGCAAGTACCATAATTCAAACATAATGAAGTTCCATATATAACATGCCATATTATCTGCATAGGAACTATACATATCTTCTCATGTACTTTAAATCATTTCCAGTTGATTTATAATACATAACACACTGAACATGTCATAAAATAGTTATTATACTATATTATACTATATAAAAAAGGTTTGCACATATTCAGTACAGGCACTTTTTTTTCTTTTGGAATATTTTCAATTTGAGGATGCTGGAATGTGCAGGTGTGGAACCCATGGACTCAGAAGACAACTAGATATAGTTGTCTGGTTGATTAACTGTTAGTTTTGGATCTTCTGTTTGTTTTCTATTCTTTCCCTTTTTTGATGCTGGGAGTGGAAACCAGTACAATGCATGTGGTAGGCAAGCACTCCACCACTGAGGTAGACTTGCAGACCGTTATAATTGATCTGAGCAGTTATAGTTCATCACTGGGTTAGATGGTGACAGCTTGAATTCTAACCTATGAAGCTGTTTACTGTTCTTGAAACTTGTAAGTCATCTATGAATAGTCCTTGGCACCATGAATCCATTGAATGCCCAATTAACTTTGCATTTTCCATTGATGATCTTAGCTTGAATCAGCCAATTGATTAATTGCAGCAAATTGGTAGTTCCATAATTCCCTCCCACAGCTTATGTTTATTAGCTGTGTTTTTCTGCAAAGAGATCCCTCTCATCAATTGCAGCCATTAGGCTACCGGAACTACAATTTATATTGTCAAAACAGGGCACATATTTATTTCCCTTCAATTATTAATGTTTAGAATAATAAATTGGTAATAAGTGGTTTTAATGGTATCATAGGTTTTATGAGGCTAGTAAGTCATCTTCCTCTTTGTGAGATGACCCAGTTTGGGGTTGGGATGTCTTAGTCTTTCCGTGCCCACACTGAACCTATTACAGCTTTGTTTAGGACTTTCCCGTCTCTGGTCCTGCTGGAATCATTAAAGCTTTGTTTAGGATTTTCCTACCTCTCTTCCTTTTGGAATCTGGTTTCGATTAAAGCTTTCCCACCTCTGTTCCTCCTGGTTTCATAGCTTGAGTTGCTTTACTTTCCATCTGGATCATATACATTATAGAATCTTAGGTTTATTTGTTTTCTTTAATGATCTTTGAGGCAGTCTGGGACCAGTCAAGAGACCCACACAGTGGGTCAAGCAGTGAGAGTGTAATAGAATTTTTAAGTATGATAAGAGAATAAGTGTAAGATAGAGGAGGGGCTGGAGAGATGGCTTAGCAATTAAGGCACTTGCTTGCAAAGCTTAAGGACCAAGGTTTGATTCCCCAGTACTCACGTAAGATGCACAAGGTGCAACATGCATCTGGAGTTCATTTGTAGTGTCTAGAGGCCCTGGTGCACCCATTCTCTCTCTCTCATAAGTAAATAAATAAAATATTTTTTAAAAATAGAGGGAACTCTTGATACCATTGTTGCTATGGTGAGCTGGGAAAGAGTACTTAAGTTTCTATGGCTTCTTTGTGATTTGACCCCAAAAGGTTTATCTCTTGTTTGATGATATCTCAGCAGGTGCTATGACCTGTAAGAAGTCAGGCCCAGTGGGAGATGATTTAGTCATGACTTTGTAATGTTAATCTGTGGAGGAGTGGGTGGATTTGTTCCCACAAGAGCAAGGTTGTTATAAAAGAGTGAGCCTCCCCAGTTTATTGCTTCCTCTCTCACCACATGAGTTGTTTCATACATATTCCTGCCATGTAATGCCCTTTGCCTTGTTGTAATGCAGCCAAAGATCTCTTATCAAATGCCAACACTATGCTGTTGGACTTTCGATCTACTAGACTCATGAGCCAAACGAGCCTCTTCTTTGTGTATTACCTAGCACCAGGTATTTTGTTATAGGAACACACAACAGATTAAGACATCAAGGAATGGAAAACTTGTTGGGGAAGGTATGGACCGGCCAACAGAGGAAAACATTACTCAGTAAGTCTGGCCAGAGCTGGTCTTGAGTTACTGCTCTAACAATAGGTTACTTCTAGAGTGCGGGAGATGGGCAATGATCAGTACCTGTTTACCTGGGAGTCTGGGGCCATTAAGACCAGACTAGGGTAAAAAGCAAATGAGGTACACCGACATAGAATTCTTGGAATGTGACCTTCTTGGTGTGCACCTGTGTGTTCAAACTCAAACAGGAGCTACATACAGACTGAGGGAGGTCCACAGGCAGCTGGTTTACAGGGCTCTTGTTTCTATGTTGAAAAGGTGCCCAGACAAGGCTGTTGTGTGACAGGAGGACCTGTGATGAGAAGGGTCTCCTGCAATAACCCTCCACAGCTCTCTATGACCAAAGTTCAGGACTGTGCTCACTTTGTGTGTATATATATATATTTTTTGGGTTTTTTTTTTTTTGAGGTAAGGTCTCACTCTGGTCCAGGCTGACCTGGAATTAACTATGTATAACTATGTAGTCTCATGGTGTCCTCGAACTCACAGAGATCCTCCTACCTCTGCCTCCCAAGTGCTAGGATTAAAGGCATGTGCCACCACGCCTGGCTTATTATATTGTTTTAAAAAATATTTTTATTGGGCTGGAGAGATTGCCTAGTGGTTAAGATGCTTGACTGCAAGGCTGAAGGACCCAGGTTCGATTCTCCAGGACCCATGTAAGCCAGATGGACAAGGTGGCACATGTGTCTGGAGTTTGTTTACAGTGGTTGAAGGCTCTGGTATGCCCATTCTCTCTTTCTCTCTCTCTTTCTGCCTGCATCTTTCCTTCTTTCTCTCTCTCAAATAAAATAAAATAAAATAAAATAAAGGTTAAAAATGATTTATTTGTCAGAGAGAGACAGAGAAAAAGAGAGAACGAGTATAGGCATGCCAGGGCTTTCTGCCATTGCATTAACTCCAAATTCATGCCCCATTTTCTGCATCTGGTTTCACATATGAATACTGAGGAATTCAAAACTGAGTAATTGGGGTGGTCGGGCTTTGCAAACAAGCTCATGTAACCACTGAGCCATCTCTTCAGCCCACTGTGCTCATTTTAAGGAGAGGTGCTTGAAGGAGCCCCTTTGTCCATTCCTGAGCATATGATTGGTAGGTGTGTTCAGAGCTGAAAGGCAGTAAAATGGTAACTGACACAGTCCAACTTTTGGCTACTCATTCTCCATTTGCCCTTAATGCAAAACAAATCTCTATTTCTCCCTAACAGGGCACACTGCCCTTGTTCCAAATGAAGGCGCTCTCACATTTCCTCAGAAAAAGATGCAAACCATGGGATGTGTGGATTTATGATGGGTGGATCTGGTGATAGCCACATGGTTACCTGATTCCTTGCTACATTTTTACCAAGGCCCTTGCATGAGTATGTTCTTTTTGTCACCTTAACAAAATACGAAACCCTGGGTAACTGTATTTAGAAAAGAAGTTCTTGTGGCTCACAGTTCTGGGAATTCAAACGTCCACACTTGGTAGTGGCCTTATTTGCTAGTAAAATTTTGCCAGTGCATCCCATGGCAAAGTGTAGATAGGACGAATGTGTCTCTCTTTTTTTTTTTTTTTTGGCATTTATTCCCTTTCTTATAAAACCACCAGGATTAAATCGTGGGGGCTCCTAATCTAAATCACCTCCCAGAGGCCCATCTCTAAACACTATGGAGGGGGCTGCCTGTGTGCCTCAGTAGGAAAGCACTTGCCTAGTGCATGCAAATCCCTGGGTTCAATTCAAGACACTCCAAAAACAAGCACAAACAAACACTATAGATCAAGCCTGTGCTCTCTGAAATATCTTGCAGTGGGGTTGAGTTTCAACACTTTGAGGTAAACACTCAAACCATATCCAAACACAGTGGCATGCTAGGAGCTGTTTCTCAAAGGAATGGTGTCCAGCAGGACAGAGCATGGATTTGCTGGCATTATCCTAGAGGTTGCCCTGTGATTCTCTTGATAGTGCTTGAGCCTCCATGTAGCAGCAGTATTTGCTATAGACATTTTGTCTCATCATGTCTGCCACATCACTAGAGCTGAGTTGTGAGAAAATTTGTTGCAAGCTGAACACCGAAGGAAGAGCCTCTGCTTGCTAACAGTTAACCGCAGAGGTTCTGAAGCGGCACGCTGATGTGTGATAGGTCCTGTATTTTATTTATTTATTTTTATTTTTTATTTTTTATTTTTTTTGAGGTAGGGTCTCACTGTGGCCCAGGCTGACCTGGAATTCACTATGTAGTCTCAGGGTGGCCTTGAACTCTCGGCGATCCTCCTACCTCTGCCTCCCAAGTGCTGGGATTAAAGGCGTGCGCCACCACGCCCGGCTGGTCCCGTATTTTAAATGAGCCTCCACGCGTTCTGTCTTTCTCCCTGTGGAAGGTGGCATAATGTTTAGTAACTTGTCTTCCACCTTCGAGGGGAATTTGACAGGCTCCAAGCCACATTTTGCTCAGAAACTTCAGAGAGATGCTGGCTTCAGAATTGTTAAAGAATCTATCCCCTATCTTCTTACTGCCAAGTCTCAGTTTAAGACCAAGACTTCCTTCTTGTTGAGAAGGAGCAATCAGAACGAGGTTGTCTATGTAGTTGTCAATTGGCTGGGTAATGTTAAAATGATCAAGATTCAGCCAACAGTATGACTGCATAGAGCCAGAGAACTGACCTAGCCCTATGACAACATTGTGAAGATGTGCTTTTGGCCCTGTCAGGAAAAGACAATCTGCTCTGGTTATCCTTACAGATTGGTGTGGACACAAAGCTCTTAGCCAGGCAGTGGCTGCACACCGTATACCAGAGGCTGGATTGATTTTTTCAAGCAAAGACACTATGCATGAGATAGCAATTGTAAATGAAATCACTACTTGATGGGGGTCATAATAGTCCACAGTCTTTGTCCAAGTCTTTGACTTTTGAAGGGGCCAAATTGGTAAATGAAGTAAAATTGTAATAGGAATCACTATCCCTGCTCAGTTTCTATCTTTGATGGTAATATGTATTTCTGCATTTCCCCCCAAAGATGTAGATTTGCATTTGTTTTACTATGTGGGAATGAAAGCAAGTTCTAGAAACTTGCATGTAGCCCTTCCTGAAATAATGGCCCTCATACCATGGAACAGAGAAGCAGTATGCAGATTCTTTAAGTTGAACAGTATGTCTATTTCAATTGTACATTCGGAAACTGGGGCGATAACCCAAAAGGAGGTCTGTGTCCCAGCCAGGACCACTGTGAGTCAAGAGTTGAACTAAGTGGGCTTCTAATTTAACTAGTGGGCTACAATGTTTTGAGTTACCAGAAATTATCACCAATTCACAGCTAACTTCTAG
Source organism: Orientallactaga bullata (assembly GCA_004027895.1). Classification (NCBI taxonomy): domain Eukaryota; kingdom Metazoa; phylum Chordata; class Mammalia; order Rodentia; family Dipodidae; genus Orientallactaga; species Orientallactaga bullata. The sequence continues at coordinate 24,525 of PVKW010005303.1, forward strand.
GGTCACCACCCCCACAAGATACGGCTATATTCTCAGACCCATCTCATTAGTCTTCCAGTAAGTCCCTTTGGAGGCACATTTGCAGTGTGCATAGCTCTTTCTCAAAGGGCCCCTTTCTCTTCACAATAGAGCATTTGGGTGTGTGAACTGATCTATTCTAGAAGTGAAGGGAAAATAGGATTCTTTTTTTGATTTTTTTTTTGGGGGGGGGGTAGGGTAATGCTCTAGCTTAGGCTGACCTGGAATTCACTATGTAGACTCAGGCTGGCCTTGAACTCACAGCGATCATCCTATCTCTGTCTCTCCAGTGCTGGCATTAAACACCACCACACCCAGCCTGGAAAATTATGATTCTCTACTTTGGTCTCTCGAGTCCTGTTTGTGAGTTTTCCTTGTTATACAGATCTAGTAGTACTCTTGTATTTTATTTATTTGCAAGGAGAGAGAGAATGAGAATGGGCACACCAAGGCCTCTAGCCACTTCAAAGAAAACCAAACTCATTTGCCACTTTGTGCATCTAGCTTTCCGTGGGTATTGGGGAATTGAACCTGGGGCGTTAGGCTTTGCAAGCAAGTGCCTTAAGTGTGAAGCCATCTCTCCAGCCCTCTAACAGCACTCTTTGCCCATCTCTTTGTCTCAACGTCACAAAAATTAATCAGCTACCACTTTTGACCTCTCTCAGAGCATTCTGACTACTGGCACACCCCTGCTTTTCTTTATGGCTGGCATGATTTCCTTTGATTTCTGGATTCTGCTATTCTCCATCATGTTAGGTCCATTACTTTAGCTCAGTGGTGACCTTCCCAATAGTCTCACCTAGCCTAGAAAAAAGAGCAAACGTTGGCTTTCCAGCGGTGCAGTTGTACACCTCACAAGTGTATTTCTCAATGCTTTTGTGAACAGAGTGCCTTCAAGGTCTTCTTAGGAATTTTGCTGGGGGGAAAGTGTGCAAATCATACATATAAATCAATCCAACGTTCCTGTCTTTGCATTTCTTTCTCCATGGCGTGCTAGGAAAGCTGTGATATCTGAAGTCATTAAGTGTAGCATTATCATATCCAAGTTTTAGTCAACCAATCAAGTGACGTGAAGCCACATCTAGCTGCATCTACTTGTATATTCAGAATCTGTAGTGAGCACTCTCATTCAATGAATTTGGCCTGTCCTGGTATTCATATACTCTCCATAGTCTGCCACCATCAGGATACATTCTCACACAAGTTCCCTGATTTCTGTGTATATTCATTTGTAAGATCACTCTATGCTTTTGGTGTGCAGGCTGTTTCCTCCTGGTCCATAGTGTATACTGGGACCTAGAGCATATTGAGATGATCCTGAGTTAATGGTGTCACAGTACCAAAGAGTGATGATGGGGGCTTCTGAAGAGGATGACTATTTTTAAAGGATCTTTTCAAAGTATGGATACCACAAGGTTTTCTCAAGGAGTGTGTCTCCTTGAATATCATTGGGAAAACTACTTCTAAAGATAAGGGAATGGTAGAATGATTTGGGCTTCACGATTTCCAGTTTCACCTGGATCCAAACAGAAATTTCTAAGTTCTAACATCTCATTCTTTCCTGATTTTGCCCTGAATTTGCCTCATAAACCCTGGCAAGGTTGTGAATTGTTTCCACCCTTGGCAGTTTGCATAACTACATTTTGTGTTTGATTTCTGGTTTCATTATGTCACTACAAGAAATTATTTTCTCTGCCTGTTATGGAAGGTGTCTGATTCTCAGACCATGGCTTGGCGAGTTAACAGATCTGAGCTTGTCAAATCCTCAAGTACACTCAAAAGGATTCCTCACTCCCCCCTAGTCTTGTAGCTGTACTCACAGCCTCAACAGTCAAGCACAGAAAGCCCCTTGCACTGTGAAAGTAATGCTCTGTTGCCACTTCATTGTAATCAGCTGCAGTTGGTAACTTGACTGAATGTGATACATTGCATGCCTTGGATCATAGCATTCCATTTCCCTTTAGCAAAGAAGTCAGCATGGTGCCTGTTGCAGTCAGGTTCATGTTGTTGGCAGAAAACACCCAACCAAGAGCAGCTTGTGGAAGGAAAGGGTTTATTTTGGCTTACAGCCTCGAGGGGAAGCTCCATGATGACAGGGGAAAATGGTAGCATGCACACAGGGTGGACATCACCTCCTGGCCATCATCAGATGGACACCAGCAACAGGAGAGTGTGCCAAACACTGGCAAGGGGAAGCTGACTATAACACCCATAAGCCCATCCCCAACAATACACTGCCTCCAGGAGGATTCAGTTCCCAGATTGCCACCAGCTGGGGACTTAAGCAGTCAGAACACATAAGTTTATGGGGGATACCTGGATCAAACCACAGTGCTCAGGTCCAAGAACATGACCAACCAAAGTCCCAAATCCCACCTCTCTGGGCATTTTTCTTAGGAAAACCTGTAGCAGCCTGGGTCTAATCAGTAGACAGAAATGACACAGGAAGTTAAACAGGGACACTTAGTGGTGCATCTCATGATGTTTTGGCTTCACAATGTGTGTGTTGAGATGTTACCTATTCTAAGGGGCGCCCATGTACAGAAATTTATTAACAATGGTGAAATAGTAATAAAAAATATAAAATGTAGTCAGGCATGGTGGCTCATGCCTGTAATTCCAACACTCAGGTGGCTAAGGCAGAAGGATCATGAGTTCCAGGTTAGCCTGGGGAACATATAGAGTCCCTGTCTCAAAAAACAGACAAGTAAAGTGCCAAAGCCAAACATTCAAATAAAAAAGCTAGAATTCTATAAGGATCTTGAGACTGACCAAGAAAACCCAAGGAGGGAGAGTCATGGATGGTTCAGATTGCACTGGGACAGGCAGGGTTCAGCCAATAGACAGCCAAGATACTTGCTGATTTCTGTAGGCCAGAGCTGGTCTACAGATGCTATTGTACTAGTAGTCCACCCTCAGGAGTACAGGGAGGTGCAGCACCCAGTGGCTGGAGGTGGAGGCCCCAGCAGGGTAGAGGCCATCAGAGGAGGAGTAGAACATGCAGAATGAATAGTTACTCAGGACTGGCCCTCCAGACCCAGCAGTACTGTGGGGTTTATTGAAGGAATGCATGAGGGACTAGCATTGGGACTCTTGTTTCTATACCCAAAGCATGGCCAGACAAGGTTCCAGGGGAACGATGTTCAAGGCTTGTGGTTTGAACCACAAATTATAGGAGGCCTTCTTTTGCATGTCCCTTCATCACACTCTACCAAGAAAACTTAAGAGTTGTGCTCACTTTAAAAACAAAGACAAAAGGGAATTCTGTTGTTCAACCCAGAGAATACCTGGAAGGTTGCATTCAGAATTGGGAGACTATAAAATGATAACTAGCTCAATCTTGTTGTCATCTTTCATTTTACCACAAATCACTCAGCAAATGTGACCGGCACACATTATCCTTTATAAACGTGACATTTCTTTTGGGACCTGGTGTTATCTAGTCAGGGTTGCTTAAAGTCCAGTGTATCTTTTTCTTCTTAAGCACTTTTCTATTTTAATTAGGTACAGAGTTTTAAATAAATCTTGTTAATTGTTGCTTGAGTTTTTACGTCCCCTCATGTTTATTTTGTTAATTTGGTTTCTGCGAAAGTGAGCCAGGATGCATAATGGCCGTCAGTCTAACCTTTCTAAGTCTTGATTTTCTTTGAACTTTGAGGGCATGCTGCTCAGTGGGTCCAGGATGGAGTGCTCTTCCCAGGTGCTTTCTTTCGTGAGCATCAATGTTTCCTTTGTCCCTTTACATATTCTTCTGTTAACATCTTGTTAGTCTACTTCTTGTAGCTCTGTCAAAACATCTGACAAAATCAGTTTAAGGGAAGAAGGGTGTGTTCATTTCAGCCTACAGTTCCAGGTTATAGTTCATAATGGTGAGGAAGGCATGGTGGCAGGAGCTTAAAGTAGTGTGGTCACATTCAGCCCACAATGAGGAAACCCAGAGCTAGAAATTTCCTGCCTAGCCAGTTCCCTCCTTTTAATATAATACAAGACCCTGGTCCAGGGAATGGTGCCACCTACAGTTAAGGTAGATTTTTCTACCTTAATAACATAACTAAGATAATTCCTCAGATCTACACAGAGGCTCACCTATTGTCTATAACCCCTCACAGGTGATTCTAAGTCCTGTCAGGTTGGCCATCCCAACATCTGTTCTGTCTGTTCAATATCACTATATCTGTTTTGTTCTTGTCAGTATTTTTCTGGTTTTTTTTCTATTTACTTATTTTTAGCAATCTTCATACCATTTTGTTTCAGGCATAGTGATGCAAGAGACCAAGCAGCTGCTCATGGTTGGATTTTCTAAAATAGTCTAAAAATCTCTTTTTCAACAGATGTACAGAGAGAGAGAGAATAAAGAATATTTTGGGCTGGAGAGATTGCTTAAGTGGTTAAGGCACTTGCCTGCAAAGACTAAAGATCCAGGTTCAAGCCCCAGAACCCACAGAAAGCTAGGCGCACAAAGTGGTGCATGCATCTGGAGTTTGTTTGCAGCAGCTAGAGGCCCTAGTGCACCCATATTCTCTCTCTCTTCTCTTTTGCAAATAAAATAATTTTTTATTTTATCAAAAGAATATTGTGTTAGTGTTCTAAGGCTGTCAAAGCAAGTGCCTCTACACTTTGCTGCTTAAACAGTGAACATTTGTTTTCTCATGGTCTTTGAGGCTGGAAGTCCATGGTCAAGGTACCACCAGCTTCATCTTCTCTAAGGGTGTTTGTGTGACTTGTGCTGCCTCTTGGGTGCCTCTGTGTGTCCACGTGTGTGTTCTTATGTGGACCAGTCAGACCAGATTAGGCCTCATTTTAAGCTAATTATCTCTCTTTAAATGCCTTATCTCCAAATGCAGTATTGGGAGTTAAGACTTAACATTTCAGGAACACAGTTCAGCTCACAAATAGCACATGACTGAATTTCGTAGTCTAGTCTTGACAGTCTCTTGCTAAATGAATTGAATCCAATGACATGAGTATTTTCAGACTGTCATTGACATTTTGGCTAGTTAATAGTTTCATGTTACTCTTGTTTCTTTTCTGTCATATTGAATGAGTTGAGTTTTCTGCGTTTGATTTGTTTTCCTCTGCTGGTTCGGAAGTTGTGCATTCTGCATTCTATTATCCTAATAAAGCTCTCAGTGACTGTATTCACTCTTCTTTTTTCATCCATATGGTTTTATGGATACTTTCAAATAGGGCTCACCATTCTTAGGGAGAGACTCTTAGCCTATGTGTGGTGGTACACACCTGTAATGCTAATGCTCAGGAGGCTGAGGCAGGAAGATCATGAGTTGCAGGGCAGCATGGTCTATATAGCAAGACCCTGTCTTCAAAACCAAACACGCAGATGAAAGACCAGTATAGACATCCCTTAGTGTCCATAGAGGATTGGTTTTAAGACCTTTATGAATGCTAAAAATCTGTGGACACTCAAGTCTTTTGGAGGAGATGGCATAGTATTTGCATACAAACTACACACATCTGCCCATGTTAATGTCTTTTTGGTTTACTTATAAATCTAATAATAGGACTGCTATGTATGTAGTTCTGTATAGTTTAGGAAATAATGACAGGCACAAGTCTGTACATGTTTGGGACTGGCACAATTTATTTTACAAATATTTTCACTTTTCAGTTGGTTTGGTCCTTGGATGGGGAATCTGTGGGTACAAAGCACTGACTACAATTTTCAGAGTCTAAGGTGCATAAGAACTATCCATGGTGCTTCATACACAGAGAGTCCTAGGCCCATCTCTCAACTTGGCCTGAAATAGTATTTTAGTCATGGCCTTGGCTCTGTCTACTTCCATCTCATGTTAAAAAAGTATATCTTGGCCAGGTGTGGTGGTGCATGCCTTTAATCCCAGCATTCGGGAGGCAAAGGTAGGAGGATCGCCATGAGTTCGAGGCTACCCTGAGATTACATAGTGAATTCCAGGTCAGCCTGGGCTAGAGTGAGTCCCTACCTTGAAAAACTGAAAAATGAAAAAAACAAAAAAAGAAAAAAAGAAAAGAAAAAAGTATATAGCTGCTATTGAACAATGGGTACCTCCAGAGGCTTGGGGTGGGTGGAAAAGTTACTTATAAGACACATATCCAAGAGTACATTAAAGGGTGTCTACTTCTATATTATTTTTCCCTAAATTACACAGATGAGGATCCTTTAGAGCTTGTGAGCCACTGTTTGTTTATAGATGAAAAGCATTTCTTGAAGATTGAATGATTCAGTTGATCTCTGATAAAGACCGTACTGTGGGATAAAGGTCTTATTGTTGCAAGACACATTCAAGAGAGGGTCCCCAATCCTTATTTAGTAGGTATGATATGACTAAACTTGAGAAAGCATAGTGCCCATTTCCCGTGGTTATGATGCTTGATTTTATGCATCAGCTGGGGCAGGCTTTGATGCCCAGTGCTTAGTCAAGCACTGGAGTACATGTTGCTGGGAAGACCCTGCTTTCGGGATGACATTGACATTGACTTCTATGGACTTTGAGTAGAGCACAGTACCCTCCAAAAAGAAAAGACCACAGTCCTCAAGGAGGAAGGAATTCTGCCTCCTGCTGCCTTAAGACTTAAAATTATATCAGTTCCTGCTGGAATATTTGCCATACACTCTTTCCCTACAGGTTTCAGACTTGCCAGCCTTCACAACCATGTGAGCCAGTATCTCAGAATACTTTTCTCTACACATCCTGTTGGTTCTTCTCTGGAAAACTCCCACTAATGCCACAGTTTTTTCATCTGCTGGGCCATCTGACTATTTCACCAACATCTGACTTGGACCAACTTCAAATTCAGAGTGAAGTTCTCTGTTAGAACTTTCTTCCCTACAAGTTGCATTGCCTGACCATTGCAGTTTCCTGAGCTCCTGACCCATAGGCCAACACAGCTCAGCACAGTTTTTATGCTTTTGAGGTTGCGTCTCTGAGACCCGATTCTGAGTCTTCTGAAGTCAAAAGTCCTTTCTTTGGGTTCTGCTCCACCCCTTGTAGTGGGAATCATATCTGTGTGTCTGTGTATCTGAGCTGCCTGTATGTAGGCAATACATGCAGACAACTCAGGCAGACATACTAACTGCACAGCCACAGAATGGGCATTGTGGACTCTGTCCACTACTGCAGTGAGATGGTTTCCTTTATGTGAAGGAATGGAAGCATTTTCCATCTTACTCCAAGCCAGGCTTCTGGAGATTGGCCCCTCTGAGGCTGTATCTGGACCCTACCCTATACTTTAGGTCAGAATGGGTATATCAGCCAGATGCCCAAGATGTGCATATATACTACCAGCCAGAAGCTCTGCATGAAACACTTTCAGGTGGATGATCAGAGGGCCAGGGCTTGACAAAACCCACACTGGCCACATTGTCCACACTCCTATACCTGATGCCTGTTCTTAAAGTTCCTTTTCTTGGGTTACATGTTAAGACTTCTGTTCCTACATCAGGAACGATCTTCTTCTTTATACCCCTCATATTCCCTTGCCTTTTAATTCCACGGTCCTTAGCCTGTTAACCAGCTATCCCTGTTAGTTGGCCAACTAAAGGTTAAGGGCACAGTCTTCCTTAGACGACCACTTTGCTTCATACAAGCTGACTACAAATTCTGGGCTTTGTTTGAGCAGTCTTATGTTTGGTGATTTGCTGGAATGACCTGAGGAACTCAGGAAAGCACTAGACTTCAAAGTTTTATTATAACCAAAAGTGCAAAAAGTGACTCACAGGGTTAAGTTGTGAGGCTTCCAAACTCCAGGTTCCTACCATTCTCAGGGGTATTTTGTCCTTCCCAGAATTGAAGTGTGACAGCAAACAGAAAGTACAGCCACCAAGGGAAGGCCAGCTGAGTTTCAGCATGGCCATGGCTGAGTCACTGGTTGAACCCACTCTCCAGCCTCCTTGACCTTCCCTATCCAGGGGTCAGCTTGTATCAGGTGTCTCAGACTCAAAGTCCCAGATTTCCAATAGCTGGATAGTCTCTTAGGGACAAGCAGCCTGAATAATTTTGTTAGCATTAACCTTAACATGAGTAACTAAAATACTCTTAAACTGGCAAATCCCCAGGACTTAGGGTCTCCCTTCCAGAATCCAGTGGCAAAGGGCAGTCAGTTCAGTTTTTTATTACAGACAGATTGATTGCTGTTTCTTGAGATTTAGTAAGGAGCAGAGCAGGGCTTAGGGGTCCTTCAGATTTCATTCCAGACAACTACAGATGAAGACTACACGAAAACAGGGTATTAAGAAGTGTTGTAGTAAGCTCCATGTTACTGGGACAAACATCCAGCCAGACACAGTTTATGAGGAAGGGATTTGTTTCAAGCTTACAAATCCTGGGGAAGTTTCATCAGTGGTGGAAGAAACTGGCTCACTTTCACAGATCCAAGCAGAGAGAAACCACCAAACAGGCAGGACCACAGCAAGCAGGAATTGTCAAAGCACAAGCTGCTCTGCACATACCTGTGAGAGATGGAATTCTGATCTGCCCCCAGTGACACACCCCTGCTGTAGCAGGAATCTACCAGCTAGGGGTTCAAGTTGCAAACTCAATTTTAATTAAATACCTGAGTCTATGGGACCATACATTTGTATTATCACATTCAAACTACCACAAGGAGGACATATGCAGATGTTTTGGCAAACTGAGGCACACAGAACTGACATCAGAGACAGAGTGGAAAATCAGAAGATTTATTCATGTCAACATGGACTCAGGGGAATAACTTCAAAAGTCTAAGTACCAAGTTCTGATGGCTCAGAGTTTTTATAGACATATGGCAGGCAGTTAGACATCACCTTAAATTCTTTACACCATGGTGGGTTAAACTTCTGGGCTATGTAACTGGGAAGTATAAGTGGAAAATGACCAAAGCTCAGAGGAGTTTGCCTATGGCTGCACTAACCAGATAACATATTTCAAGCAGGGTGCCGATTCCTAGATTGGGAGGAGACTCAGGGTCATGCTGTCTCCCTGGTAAAGGCTTGAACAATAGAAGCTGTAAAGCAGGAGATGACCTTGGGACAAAGGGGCTTTAAAGCATTATTTGTGTCTGGTTGCTCTGTCAGATTCTTTCCTCCATACAGATACATGTTTACTTTGAAGAGTCATGGTTAGAGCCAGTTACTTATACAGGCTGCTTTCTGCCTTCTTGGGGCACAGACCTGGGAAGTCTAAAGAGTAATGAGGTGTCAGGAGTGGTGACACATTCCCAATGGTCGGTTCAGTTGTAGACGTACATCAGCATCTTCTAGGGGGGATTGTGAAAACACAGCTTTCTGGACTATCTTCCCTGACTCATCTTGCCTGGGGTGTGGCCCAGAAGTTGCCAATTCTGATAAGTTCTCAGGTGATACGGTTGCTGTCTGTGGTCTGGGGACCACACTTTGAAAGTCACTAAAATAGACCTTTAAGGGGATGAATCCTTAGCCATAGTTTTTACATGACAATGGAAACACAGGCACTTAGGCAGGAATAAAGATCACTTCTATACATAGGCTGCCAGTGGGGTCCTTCCTCACTCAGTGTCTCTCTTGAGGCCTCTGCTTACCTAGCTGGCTGGCATTCAGACCCAGGTCTCATGACTTAGCTGAACAGTAAAGAAGTTTGTGGGCATGCGTGGACAGGTACCATGTAGGCCTCTGACTGATATGGATAGTGGACCATCAGGATCTGGAGAGGAGCAAACCCGGGCCCAGAGCACCCTGATCCTGATAGCACCTCGTAGAGTGGGAAAGGGGCTCTAGGAGGCTAGAGAATTATCTGGGTCATTGCCAAAGGCCACTTTGCCCCCATCGCTGTCTATCAGGGGGCATGCTACCCAGGGGTTCCTATTCTCCCCTCAGCTATAGCTCACTGCTTGATAGATGGACAGGTTTTCTTTACAATTTTTTTTATTGACAACTTACATACTTACAGACAATAAAACATGATGTTTCCCTCCCCTCCCCCCATTCCCCACATAGCCAGACACACAGTGATGCAAAGCATGCAATGTCACACATACACACAAGGGGGCACATTTGTCTGGAGTTCATTCACAGTGGCTTAAGGCCCTGGCATGCCCACCAATTCTCTCTCCCTCTTTCTCTCTGTCTCTCTCTCTCAAAAAATTTAAAAAGTAATAATAATCCCAAAGAAAAATTGGAGTTCTGGGTCTTGGCAAATAACTTTTGTTCAGTTATCTGTGAGGCATGCATAAGTGTGTATGAAAGAGTATCAAATGTGCCATTACCTTTATAAGTAGTGACATATGTAAATATGATAACTATATCATGTACTATTATAGCATAAGTTAGCATAGAGGGATTTTACAGTAAAAATATTTTGGGGGCTGGAGAGATGGCTTAGCAGTTAAGGTATTTGCCTGCAAAGCCAAAAGATCCCGGTTCGATTCTCCAGGGCCCACGTAAGCCAGATGCACAAAGTGGCGCATGCATCTGGATTTCATTTGCAGTGGCTAGAGGCTCTGGCATGCCCATTCTCTCTCTTTCTCTCTCTCTCTGCCTCTCTTTCTCAAATAAATAAATTATGCTGTTTTCAAAAAAACATTTTTATTTTGTGGTAAAACCATATATATGTATTCACCTTCTAAAGCTAATCATGCAAGGATGACGTAAATTTTTAATTCCTCACACTTCTGTGTTTACCCATCACTGAGATTCATGTTAGTTTCCAAGTATCCTTCTGAGGCTAGGGAGCAAGGGACCAGGAAAGGAAATGCCTCAGGGGTGCTGTTGAGAGAAGCACTTGGAATGGAGTTTGGGGGCAAAAGTTGTCAGCACAAAGGTGGAGATTCCAGCACCAGCTGAGCTAGCTGGAGTAAACAGAGTCCCAAGGGTGCCCTGCAGAATGTGGACAGAGGCCAGGGATTTCAAAAGAGGCTAGGATCCTTGGGAAGGGCAGTCCTTCTAACAAGGGGGCCAAATGCCCACTCACTCTGGGCCTGGTTTCTCCCAAGTGTCACCTAATTCCAGCTGCCTCTCCCTGCCTGCCTCAGGCCCAGTGACTTTCTTCTCCCTTCACTTTGAGGATGACCAGCCCATGAGTGCGTCAAAGTACTCACACCACCCTTCTGGCAAGCGATAAGGGCTGTCTGTCTGGCCCCTGGAACATTAGCATTCTATCCACACTGCACATATACCTATCCAATCCATGAGCCAATGCAGCAGAAGCAAGGTCTCCAGTGAGGTATCCTCTGGCAGGTACCCCAGGAAGCTCAATGATGGCTGCTACCAGGGTGTAAATGAAATTCAAACCACTCGAATTAAACTTCCCAAGTGGATAAATTCTAGGGCATTCCATCACTTTGTCAAGTATGCTGAATAAAAGATTCCCCAAAGCATGTTTTTAAGCAACCAGCTTCTCTTCACTTATTTTAAATGATTTAGATTTATTTATGCACAATTTCTTATTATTTTTTTTAACAAATGTTCCCTGTGGACAGGACACTGAGCAGAGGATTATTGCAAAGGAAATGTGGGAGTCATCTGCAGGGCCTCTGGCTGTTTCTCCTCCTCAGGCTACCCAAGTCTTCATCCCACATTTCCCAGACCCAGCATGGAGGCCTTATGTCCCTGGCTGAGGCAAAAATGGCTTTACTTTATACCCAAGTGTTGGAGTTTTAATGTAAAATGTCCCCATAGACTCATGTGTTTGAACTCTTGGTCCCCAGCTGATGGTGCCGTGTGGGAAGGTTACCGAACCTTTAGAGGAATTGAGTCACTGAGGGTGGACCTTGTGGCCTTATAGCTGGCCCCACTTCCTGTTCACCCTCTACTTCCTACCTCTGGATGCAATGTGACAGGTTGGCCTCCTGCTCCTGTTGTTGTGCCTTCCCGGTCAGGATAGAATGTATTCTCTCAAAACTGAGCTATAATAAAATTTTTCCTTCCTTAAGCTGTTTCTTGTCAGGTATTTGATCACAGTAAAGTAATGCACACAACAAGCTTTGGGGTCAGCTGGCAGGCAGCCTTTTGGACTTTCCAGAGCAGATCCCTTCCAGTGGGGTGAGCAGGGCGGTTCTCTTCTGCTATGCACCCTGGAGTTTCTTAGGAGAGTCACTTGGGAATGAGCATTTCTGATTAAGTGTCTGCCTCCCCAGCGCAATCTCGTGTGAAGCCCCTGAAGGGCCCTTTGTCTCCTAAATAACATTTTCTCTATGGAAAAAAAAAATAACGAGATACTTCAAGAAAAGGCCCTGTGGAAGATTTCTTAAGACTCTGGAAGTAAGTGAGATTCACAAGCCTCAGAAAGCTCCTGAAATTTACAGAACTCATTGGGCCTCTCCCCTCTCCAGGATACGTAAGCAGTTATTACCAAGGAGAAGAGATTTTCCAACAGCTAGACTGCCAGCAAATTGTAGCTTTCATGAGTTGTCCCCATGCTGGGTGGGCTTTTCAGTGATGCAACTGCCTTTGAGTCATCCATGACCTTAGAAATAACCCCAATAAACTCACTGGCTGATTAAGCTTGAATAAGTGGAATCATTTCTGTGGTCCATCACTGGTGCCCTATGTGGGATGAACAGATGGTTGTTCACATCTCCTTAAGAAAAGTCCTACAAGAGGCCCTGACTGTGGTTCTTCAAGTTAAAAAAAATTAAAAATCTGTCCAGACATATGTGCCCCCTTGTGTGTTTGTGTGACATTGCATGTTTTGCATCAGTGTGCATCTGGCTATGTGGGACCTGGAGATTTGAACAAGAATTGTTAGGCTTTTCAGGCAAGCGCTTTAACTGCTAAGCCATCTCTCAAGCCCTGTTTATTACATTTTTTATAAAAGAGTTGTACCCTCCCAATTCTGCTAAATACCAATAACCCCATGGAATATTTCATATATATATATGTGTGTGTGTGTATTTAATTAATTTGAGAGAGAGAAAGAGAGACAGAGAGACAATGGGTGTGCCAGGACCTCCAGCCACTGAAAACAAACCCCAGATGCATGCACCACCTTGTGCATCTGCCTTAGGTGGGTCTTGGGATATCGAACCTAGGTCCTTTGGCTTTGCAGCCAAGTGTCTTAACTGCTAAGCCATTTCTCCAGCTCCGGTTTTATATTTTTTATGTTGTGAATTCGTTTCTTATCCTGTTTACATAACACTGAATGAAATAGCAAAGCTGCACTGTCCAGTCCTGTGATTCAAGTTCTCAAATGGACAGTGGTAAAGGATCATGCTCCCTGTGAGGATGGAAGCCCAGCTCCATCTGGAACAGAGCCAGAAGAGTCACACACACACACTTGCTTCTCACGCCCATGCCCATGCCTGTGTGTTTCATAGAAGGACCTATTACTGATCAAGTCAGAGGATTGAGCCCCTGCATTAACATGTCATTTGATCATACAGCTTTATTTTAGTGGCATGTCAAAGCAAAAAGCTATGCTGTTTGTGTCCGTGTGTGTGTGTGTGTGTGTGTGTGTGTGTGTGTGTTTTGGTGAGCAGGCATGGCAAGGTTGCTGCTGAGTATTTGCTTTGCTTCTGTGAAGCCCAAGATTGGTATGAGACTAGGGCTATATAAGGTCTTTGAGGGTTTGTGTGTTCTTAATGAAGGCAGCATTTTATTACACAGGTGCCCATGGAGTGGTAGGTAGAGGAGAAGCCCCCTAGCCAACTCTCTAGCAACTCTAAGCTCTCAGTCCTTCTCTAGTTTCTTCTTGTTTTCCTGGACCAGAGCTGCCCTCTTCAGGGGCTGTGAATGCTAATGGGTTAGAGGTATTCTTCCTGGTTTCATTACATCCAACTCAGTGTCTCTCAGCTTTAACTGTACGTGAGTCACCCAAAGGCCTTAAAATATAGATGTTGGGGAAGCTCCCTCCCCAATTCTGACTGCCCAACACTGGGATATGGTCCAGGGCTGGTAATTTTAGAACTTGCAGCTTGATTTTTTTAAAGATTTATTTTTATTTATTTATTAGAGACAGAGAGAGAGAGGGAGAGAGAGACACAGAGAGAGAAAGAGTGAGAATGGGCATGCCAGGGCCTTTAGTCACTGCAAATGAACTCCAGACACATGCATCACCATGTACATCTGGATTACGTGAGACCTGGAGAATCGAACCTGGGTCCTTAGGCTTCACAAGCAGTGCACCTTAGCCACTAAGCCATCTCTCCAGCTCCAGCCCTCCAGCTTGATTTTTATGGCAGACTGGGCCGAGGTCCCTGGATTAGTATCTGTCATTGTCTTCCTGCGGCGTGATCTTTCCTGCTGCTGCTGACAGTGCTGATGTTGCCTAGCTGAGCCAATCGCCGACTGGTGGCTGCCTTTGTTTGATGAATTTAATGAAATAAAAATAAGTAGATTTTTAACTTAATGTACCTTTCAAAATCAATAAACAGATCAATGGAGCACACATGGTGCTGGCCAGATGGAGTAAGTGCAGCAGAGTCTGACTCTTTCACTAGGCAGATTTAAAGACAGTGCCCCTGGGAGGGAGGTCAGAGCCGAATGCTTGATGCTTTGGCATTGAGTTCTGCTTTGGGATTTATTTTCCTGCTTTGCTTGTGTATTGACTGATTTGGGAAGCAGCTTAGTGAGCACAGACAATGAAAACTGTGAGAACCCGTCTTTGTGGCCAGAGGACAGCACAAGTGACCTGCAAGGGGAAGAGGGAGGGAGTCGCTGTCTTGCTTCACCAGACTCCTGGCAGCACCTGAAATCCTGAGAAAACTCAGCTCTCTGGATAGTTATTTTGTAAAGATCACAGAGGGTCTCATTTCCCTTTCTCTCTCTTTTTTTCTTGCTTTTTTGTTCCTGGCAAGGGTCCCAGTTGTATAAAACTGTAGAACTGGGTGTGAGGCTAAAGTTCTGAGATAGCCTTGACTGTTTTGCTAGAGGGACCTGTAAGAGGGGTCTCTCGTAGCTGGAAAACACCGAAAATGTAAATCAACCTTATGAATGGGACACACATAGAAAACCACAGCCAAGGTCTTGTAACTGAACTGCAGGGTAAGCCATGGTCCGAGACCCACGGTCTAGATGTGTGTCAGGAAGAGACCCAATCATCAAGCAGGGACTTTTGAAACTGAATTGGCACTGGAGCTACCTCCTGAAGATGGTGAGATGGAACTATGGTCTGAACCTACATAGTGGATTGAATTGCCTGGGGAAATAAGCCAAAAAAAAATCAATATTCAATATAGTCTTAAAACATGAGTTTTAACGTTTTTGTTTGTTTGTTTGTTTTTCGAGGTAGTCTCACCCTAGCTCAGGTTGACCTGGAATTCACTCTGTAGTCTCAGGGTGGCCTCAAACTCATGGTGATACTCCTACCTCTGCCTCTCCAGTGCTGGGATTAAAGGAGTGCGCCACCACTCCTGGCTGAGTTTTAACTTTTTTTATTATGGACACCCTTAGTATGGATATATCATGCGTTGGTACCATCCTTTTCCTCATTCCTGGCCCCATTCTGCTGGGGACCCTCCTTAGTGGGGTTTCAGGTATTCCCCGTGGGTTATGCGTTGTGGGAGCAGCAGTCAGTTTTTTGGAGGAGGCAATGTGTCTGGGCAGGATGCCCCAACCTGTGGCTCTTACAATCTTTCTGTCTCCTTTTCTGCAAAATTCCCTGAGCCATAGTTGGTGTATTTTAAGTCTACTTCAGTGATGAGCTCTTAGGAGCCTCTGGATCTCTGCTTTGGCAAGTGTTGAGTATCCTCAGGGTCTGTCTTCCTTCTGAAAAAGAAAAACAGATTCTCCAACAGAGAGTGAGGTCAGAAAAAAGAATTAATGGGAGTCAGCTCATTAAAGGGCTGAAAGGAAACTGGAAGGATTAAAGAGTCTGTTTTGGCAACTAACAGCCAAATGGTTCTCCCCTGAACTTCTGTTATAAGAATCCCAACTGAGATCAGGGGCGCCTCATGCTGGAAGGTCTGGGGAGTGTCTCATAGTAACCTAGGAGTGCAAGCCAAGGTTAGCACTTTTTACTTCAGAAAGCAAACTTGACTCTCAAAGGCTAATGAAGAGGAAAGAAAGAAGAAAAAGTCTTAACTTATGTAAAAGGAAACTCTGGTCTCCATGAAGCCTTTCTCATTTTTTAAAAAAATTGTAGGTTTCATCAATAAATAATTTTAGTTGCAAAGAAAGAAAAAAACATGAGTGTCTAAGATGCAACCCAAATTTATTGGATATACGAAGCACTAAAAAAAAATTGAA
Organism: Orientallactaga bullata; assembly: GCA_004027895.1. Lineage (NCBI taxonomy): Eukaryota > Metazoa > Chordata > Mammalia > Rodentia > Dipodidae > Orientallactaga > Orientallactaga bullata. The sequence goes on from PVKW010005303.1 coordinate 40,675, forward strand.
CAATTCTCCATTCAATTAAAGCTTTATTTTCAAAAAAGTGGCTGGTTCTCATGGGAGAAGATTTTTTTTTAATGTCCTATGTGTTAAAATTATCAAATACTTTAATGTGAATAGTATAGATCTGTTCCATGAAGCCTGGGTGGACATTTAAAAAAATTATTTATTTGAAAGAGAGAGAGAGGGAGAATGGGCACTCCAGGGCCTCTAGCCACTGCCAACAAACTCCAGACACATGGGCCACCTTGTGCATCTGGCTTACGTGGGTACTGGGGAATTGAACCTGGTCCTTATGCTTTGCAGGCCAGCACCTTAACTGCTAAGCCATCTCTCCAGACTGATGTGGACATTTTTGAAGTGAATGGACAGATAGATGGATATTCTCAGCAGAGAAATATAGACAAAAATTAGAAATTTTAAAGCTGAAAAATAAATATGAAATAAAACATTCACAGGACAAGCTCAGAAGCAAAACAGCTATAGAATGGGAAATGATCAGTGAGCTATGAGTACATTAGTAGAATGATCCCAAGTAAAGAAAGAAAGGAAAAAAGTTTCCAAGACATGAGCAAATACTTGGGATTATTAGAATAGCATCAGCAACTCTAAGATTTATGTTATTGAAATTCTTGGATGAAAGAGTACTGTTTTACACACACACACACACACACACACACACACACACACACACACACACACCACTCCATTTGAAGCTGGGTATGCTGGTCCACTCCTATAATCTCAGCATTCATGAGGCAGAAGGAGGAGGATCATGAGTTTGAGGCCAATCTGAGATTCACAGGGAGACCCTGCTTCAAACAACAACCCAAATCAATAAACAAACAACGAGAAATAAAAGCCTAAAAGCATGTCACTTTGGTAAAGGATATACATTAACAGATTTAAGAGGCCCAAAACCCAAACAGGACAAGCCAGAAGAAAAATTATACCCAGTCACATGATAATCATTCTTCTGACAACTGAGTTTAAAGGAAAAGTCTTGACAGCAGGCATATTGGAAGTGACAAGTTGTAAGTAGGGAAACAATGACTGAATTTCTTATCGGAAACCATGTGTTTAATGTTAAAAAGGAAGGAAACTATCAGTCTAGAATTCTGTATCCAGTGAATCAATCCTGCCCACATGCTTTCTTTAGTAAGGAACCCACTGTAAATATGATGACCTAGGCCAAAAAGAAGAGGATGGTATTGGCGATTAGAGCTCCATGCTTAACATGCATATGTCCCTGATTTTGATCTATAGCACTGAAGAGAAAAGAATATAATAAATGTAAGAGGATGGAAAAAGGCATACTATTGTAACTTTTGTATGTGTGTCTGGCAGATGCACGTGGTGCCAACAGTATATCTGGATGTCTCTAATGTCTGTCCTCACCGTCCACATTGTCTGAGACAGGGTTTCTTGCTTACCTCTGCATTTGCCAGGATAGCTGGCCCATGAGCCTCTGGGAGAGTCTCTTGTTTCTGCCTCCCCTCTCACATAAGATCACACTAGGACTACAGATGCTGTCTATAGCATCCAGTTTTTTAATGGGTTCTGGAGATCTGAACTTAGTATACTTGCATAGCATAGCAAGGACTTAATCCACTGAGCCATCTTCCCAGTCCTATTCCAACTTAAACTTAAAGAAGTCTAAAGTACGTATCCCACTATCAAAAAAAGTCTACCTGGGAACAAAGAAACTTATCAGCAATGAAGATGGACAATGCCCATGATAAAAGGCCCAATTTACCAAGAAGACATCAATATTTTAAATGTGCATATTGGGCTGGAGAGAAGGCTTAGCAGTTAAGACCCTTGCCTGTGAAGCTTAAGGACTCAGGTTCAATTCCCCAGTACCCATGTAAGCCAGATGCACAAGGTGAGGCATGTGTCTGGAGTTCGTTTGCAGTAGGTAGAGGTCCTGGCACATCCATTCTCTCTCTCTCTTTGTCTGCTTCTGATATATATATATATTTATATATGCACATACACACATACATACATTCCTAAAAGTGCTCTGAAATAAACAAAGCAAAAGCTGGTAGAACTGCAAGGGGGAAAAGATTAAGACCCCAACAACCCTAACCCTTATGCAATAACTGAGAGAAGAGACAGATTAAGGAGCAGTGGAAATACAGAAGAGCTGAATAAGTCTACCAACCAAAATGTTCCAATGAGAACTTAAAGAAAACTCCAGCCACCACCAACAAAACCATTCTTCTGAAGTGCATGTAGAGCCCTCCCAATATAGGCCAGACTCTGTTGCTATTGTAGCAAGCCTTAACAAATTTAAAAGAATTGAAATTTTGCAAAGTATATTTTCTGATAATAGAAGGATTTAACTGGAGTTTGTAACATAAAGATATTGGAGAAATTACCAAATACTAGGAAACTAAACAACATACTGTTACAAAGCACATGCTTTAAAGAAGTCTCAAAAGAAATGAAATATTTTGTGATGAGCAAAAATTAAATGATAGTATGCTAATATTCGTGGTATGCAATTAAAATAGTGTTTTGTTTTTAGGGAACTTTATATTATTTTAGTCAGCCTAAGAGTCCACCTTAAAAAATGGACCAATTCACTGGGCATGGTGGTGCACACTTTTAATCCCAATACTTGAGAGGCAGAGAGATAAGAGGATAGCCATGAGATCTTGTCTCAAAAAAACAAACCAACCAACAAACAAAAAACCCACAAAAACAACAACAACAAAAAAATGGACAAATTCATTTAAAGAAATGAACTACCAAAGCCCATTTGAAAAACCCTAAAATCTCAGTGTCCTGGGTGGGTCACCTTACAGTAAGTTGTTGGCAGGAGAGGCCCATCAGCCCCCTGAAACAATACAGGATATTGTCAAGGCTTTTGGTTGCCCACCAAAACTAGGTGGTAAGACCCTATTGCTGAAGACATTACATGCTTCAGTCATCAGGCCACTGAGAAATCAAGCTAGAACGGAGCAAGGAAGCTTCCTTTCTGCCAGCTAGCTGACATAGTGCTAGAAAGTGCTATGCAGGCGGCTTTGGGGAGGGATGAGTCACCAATAGTTTTAACCACAAGTTAATCTGCAACCTACATAACTGGCCAGCCAGGCAAGATGTACCCACTGGTCAGTTATGGGGGTAGTCAGCTGCTCCCTGTTTGGATTTGAAGCCTACACCATGGGATGGAGGTGATCCATGCCTGGCACTGATAACTTAGTTAAAAGACTTGGAAAGTCATGTCATGGTGGGGGGAGCCATGACTGTTCTTAGGCTAAATGGATACCCCGTGTCCATCATCTAACCCTCTAAATGGTTGGGTTTTATGTCCATAGATCAGGGCTATTCTCACTTTTGGTTAGAGAAGCTTCTTTATGCAGATGGTGGTGAATACCAGAGAGACCCAAGAGCCATCAAGGTAACGAGAAGACCAGTGCTTGACACTGGACTAGGGATCTCTGCTGTACCTGCTAGGGCTCAGGGAACATCACAGAGGAGGTGGTGGGAAGAATATTAGTGCTGTTCTCAGTACTGGCCAGAGAAGCTACTCTGTGGAGATGGCAGTAGATTCTGAGGCGACTGAAAACTCATCAAGGTTCTGGAAATGAGAGGCTGTTGAGAGCACAGTGCTAAATGAGACATCTCTATCATGTCCTTCAAGGCTCAGGAGACATTGCAAAATGGGGCGGGAATGTGTACTTTGGGGCCCTGTCCTCCAGATAGGAAGTGGATGGTGCATTCGTGACCTCATTGTGGTTATTATTACCTTTACAAGAACTGCACAATAGTGAGCCCATCAACATTTGACATGGAGGACAGAGGAGAACAAAAAAGAGACACCAAAACAGAAGAAGGACTACTGGAAAAGAGGAGGTGCTCAGTGGACTGGGGGCAAGGAAGGGGACAAAAGAGGGTAATGGTAGGGGAATACAGTCAAATTATAGTATTGTATATATTGAAATTCTCAAAGAAATAATATAATGGCTACAAGAATACTGTATGATATATCAATGTGTATATATATATATATATATATATATATATATATATATATATATAGAGAGAGAGAGAGAGAGAGAGAGAGAGAGAGAGAGGAGGGGAAACTTAGAAAATATAATTGTGAGGGAAAATAAAAAAACAGATGTCCTAAATTTTCCTATAGTTATTAAAAATGTCAGATTTGTGTTAAAAATAACCTTCCAAAGATTTCAGGCTTAAATGGTTTCACTGATGAATTCTACCAAGCATATTAGGGAAAAGTAAATAATAAAAATGCCATCCTCCACAACCATTTACTGAAAAGAAAAAAAGGCAGTTTATATAATGAGAGCAGCATTACTCTCATATTAGAAACAAAGGGCATTTTAAGAAAATTTTATGTCAGATATCCTTCATGGACATAGAGGTAGAATCCCATTACTAGGGAGTCAGAAGCCAGGAGTATGCTGTGAGTTCGAGGCCACCCTGAGACTACCTAGTGAATTCCAGGTCCTGGGCTAGAGTGAGACCCTACCTGGGAAAACCAAAGCAAAGAAAAATCTCCACAAAGTAAATCAAGCATTTTATTTATTTATTAGAGAAAGAGGGAGAGAGAGAGTGAGAATGGGCATGTCAGGGCCTCTAGCCACTGCAAATGAACTCTAGACGCATGCGCTACCATGTGCATTTGGCTTACGTGGGACTGGAGAATCGAACCGGGGTGCTTTGGCTTCTCAGGCATGGGCCTTAACCACTTAGCCATCTCTTCAGTCCTAAATCAAGCAACTTTTAAGGATAATGCATCATAGCCAAGTAGGCTAATCCCAGGAATACACAGCTGGGATTCAAAATTCAACAATTAGGCCAGGCATGGTGGCATACTCCTTTAATCCCAGCACTTGGAAGGCAGAGGTAGGAGGATTGCTATGAGTTCAAGGTCAGTCTGAGACTGCATAGGGAATTCTAGGTCAGCCTGGGTTAGAGTAAAACCCTACCTTGGCAAACAAAACAATGAGACTACATAGTGAATTCCAGGTCAGTCTGGACTAGAGCCAGCAGACCCAACCTCAAAAAACAAAAAGCAAAACCAACCACCCCAAACAAACAAACAAACAAACAAACAAACAAACAAACAAACAAACAAACACCCCCACACTAACAAAATTAGATCCTCCTACCCCTGCTTCCCTAGTGCTGGAATAAAAGGCATGTACCACCATGCCTTTTATTTTATTTATTTATTTGACAGAGAGGGAGAAAGGGGAGGGGGGGAGAGAGAGAGAGAATAGGTGTGCCAGGGCCTTTAGCCACTGCAAATGATGTGCCACCTTGTGCATCTGGCTTTACACGGGTACTAGGAATCAAACCTATGTCCTTTGGCTTTGCAGGCAAGCACCTTAACCACTAAGCCATCTCTCCATCCTGGATATTTCTTTAAATCTAGTATTACCGGCTGCCTCCTCTGTGCTGGGGATGAGTTTGTGGATTTTAGAAGGGGAATTTATTCAAGAGAGTGGAAAATGAGTCTACTGGCCTGTATTCTCAATTCTAGACAATTCTTGTCTAGGAATATGAAGCTGTTTGACATAGTATATGCTCCTTGCCAATGTATCAGAGCAGATCTTTGGCAGGAACAGTGCTCTGGCTAAGACAACAGTTTGCTCTTCTTCAAACAGCTAGCCTAGCAGACAACAGTTGCTTATCAAACTGAACTTTACAGTCCTCATTATGCTGTCAGACACTGTCTAGCCCTGAGGGAACATTGGTAAATCACCCTTATTCCACTAGCCCTCGCCCAATCCTGACTTTGACACTTGTCATCTTGGTCAAGGTGGCTATTACCTGATGCAGGAAGTTTAATAAGTCAACTCTGGTTCAGGAGATTTCTCTGATCTTAGGGAAAGTTGACAACATTTGGCAATTTAGGCAAATAAAATTATCTACCAAACATAGTATCAATGGTCTAAAGTTGCTTTCATATCTTACTTTAATTTTGTTTTGCTATTTTTCCTGCAGATCATTTACCTAATAGAATAAAATGGCAAATGTGTGTGTGTGTGTGTGTGTGTGTGCGCACATGGGTGGGGTGTTGAATCCAGGGCCTTGCATATGCTAAGAAAATTCTCTGAGCTAAATTCCCAGCCCTCTTTTGACCTTTACTCCCCCTTTCCCCCAGATACATGCTCTCAGTCATGCCCAGGCTGACCTGAAATTCACTATGTAGTCTCAGGCTGGCCTTGAACTCACAGCGATCCTCCTTCTTCTCCCTCCTGAGTGCTGGGATTAAAGGCATGTGCCACCACGCTTGGCTTTGACTTTTACTTTTTATTGTTGTTTTGAGACAAGGTAGGAAAGGTTAGCCTGAAACTCACTATGTAGTCAGGCTTACATTGAACTCCTTACAAGCCTGCTTTGGTCTTTCAAATGCAGGGATTATGGGAGTGAGCCACCATTCACCTCTGACTTTGTATTTTGAGACAGTATTACTCTGTCACCTGGGGAGGCTTTGAATTTGTGATACCCCTACCTCAGCTTTCTGAATAGCTGGGATTGAGACAGAGCAGAAAGGCATAAAATTAAAGAGCCATGGGAAAGAAACATTGGAAAGAAAAGGAGCTTGTCACCTTGGAATCCAATTTGCCTCTCTTACAGTCACAGAGCAGGAAACTTCAGATGTTGTAGATTATATAATGTGTGTTGATGAATTAAAAGGGTTGTAAAAAGTTATTAAGCCAGGTGTGGTGGCACATGCCTTTAATCCGGGCATTTAGGAGGCAGAGGTAGGGAGATCACTATGAGTCTGAGACCAACCTGATATTACATAGTGAATTTCAGGTCATTTTGGGTTAGAGTGAGACCCTACCTTGATAAAATTCTTTTTGAAAGATTATTAAATTTCTGATTGAAATATATTTCAAAGTGAAATAAAAAGATAACATGGATATAATATGAAATATTAAAGTTCTAAGGTCAAAATTCAAGTATTCTTTTTAATAAATTTAAAAATTTTTATTTTACTTATTTGAGAGAGAGAGAGAAAGAATGGGCATGCTAGGGTATTCAGCTGCTGTAAACGAATTCCAGATGCATATGCTACCTTATGCATCTGGCTTATGTAGGTCCTGGGGAATTGGACAGGTTATTTTGGCTTTGCAGGTAAGTGCCTTAACCGCTAAGCCATCTCTCCAACCCAAGTATTCTTAAATATAATTCTATTCTTAAAATGTTTACCAAGTGCTGGATGTGGTGGCACATGCCTTTAATCCCAGCACTCAGGAGGCAGAGGTAGGAGGATTGCTGTGAGTTCAAAGCCAGCCTGAGACTACAGAGTGAATTCCAGGTCAGCCTGGGCTAGAAAGAGATCCTATCTCAAAACAAACAAACAAACAAACAAACAAACAAACAAACAAACAAACAAAAAGTTTACAAAATATGATTCTGTTACAACAACAGACCTCACAGATAAGTTATATACCAATGTTAATTTATATGTTTTCCATCTGATAAAGCCTTTATTTTGTTTGATAAAACATCTGTTTACAATAATAGATTTCCAAGTATTCTTCTCTTATGTATTTTCCTGTTGGGTAAAACTTTTATTTGCCTGCCATAAACTTATTCTTATAGAAACGGGGCCTAATTATATAAAATTTCGTTGTGCCTGTAAATAACTAAACTTCAAAACTAGTTAATTTCTTTTTTTTTAAATTTTTTAAATAATTTTTTATTTTTTTGGAGAGAGAGACAGAGAGAGATAGACAGAGAGGGAGAGGGAGACAGAGATGGGCACGCCAGCAGTCTCTCAGCTGCTGTGAACGAAATCCAGATGTGTGCGCCCCCTTGTGGGCAAGGGCGGCATTGCGCCCTTGCCTCACTTTGCATCTGGCTAAACGTGGGACCTGGAGATTGGAACTGCTGGACATTGGAACCAGTGTTCTTAGGCTTAGCAGGCAGGCGCCTTAGCCGCTAAGCCATCTCTCCAGCCCAAAACTAGTTAATTTCTTAATTTTTATCATATTCAATTTAAAAACTATTCTATTCCAAGTATTACTTCAAATCTAGTTTCTTGTACTTCCCACCTCCACCTTATCTAAATTAAATCTTATTTCCAGAAATTTCAATTAACACTTCTTCCTTACTTCTACAGACAACATTCCTTGCTTCCTTACCTAACACCTATGTTATTCCATGTGAGATAATTACAGACCACCACGCTTTTGTTAAGCTGGCAATCGAGAAGGGTTCACGCCAGAAATGCTCTCAGTGAAGAAGCTCAAGGATGCAGCATTTTAAAAGGCAAAAGACCATAAAAATAAGGATATTAGTGTCTGATGTAGATCTGGGCAACATCAGAACTGCGATTGTCTCACTTATCCTGGAGTAAACTTATTTACATATATCAGAGCCATGTTTGGGGACATGGGGCATCTTGAAAGTGTGAGCAATGCAGATGTGGCCTTCCTGGGGAGTTAAGGAGTGCACAACTGAAAGGCGCCCTAGCAGGAGAAAGTGTCAGCTATCTTATTCCCCCAACAAATGGAGTCCGGGCCTAGTGAGCCTTTACATCCCAGGACAGGATGCCTGAGTCTTAGCTGTTATATCTTGTTTACTTACCTAACGCCTATATTATTATTTCAACCTCAGATTCAATACCCGTGTGTAACCTGTAAATGTCATATACAATAAAATTCATAGGCATATATAATGACCAGATCATAATGACTTTTAGGGCTGGAGAGATGGCTTAGCAGTTAAGATGCTTGCCTGTGAAGCCTAAGGATCCAGGTTCAAGTCCCCAGTACCCATGTAAGCCAGATGCACAAAGTTATGCATGCATCTGGAATTATTTGCAGTGGCTGAAAGTCCTGGTGTGCCCATTCACTTTCAGTCTGCTCCCTTCTCTCCCTCTCCCTCAAATAAAGAGATAAAAATATTTTTTAAACAATGCATAATGAGGGCTAGAGAGATAGCTTAGCAGTTAAGGTGCTTTCCTGGGAAGCCTAAGGACCCGTGTTTGACTTTCCAGGTCTCACATAAGCCAAATACACAAAGTGACTCAAGTGTGTAAGGTCATACATGTGCACAAATTGGTACATGTGTCTGGAGTTTGATTGCAGAGGCTGGAGGCACTAGCACACCAATTCTCTCATTAAAAAATGCATAATGACTAATAGATTTAATATGATCTAGGAATTTCATAACGGCTCTGATTAGAATCACTCTTTTGAAGAACCCACCTCCTTTGCCTGTTTGGCATCATATATAAGACTCTAAGGGAAAGTCTCTTAGCCATGTGGGACAACAGCCTGCCATGTGCACAAAGTGCAAAGTGATGTTTGGCAAATGAAGAACCAAAACCTGAGACCCCTGAAGCTATACCTGTGTGACTAGAACTTTAATGATGGACTGCAGCATTTGTGGAGAAGTAGATGTTACCAGTCCAGAGGCAAAATAATTTGAGGCTATATTAGCCTTTTACAATAGCCAGTTCATTATCCTTTTCTGTATATGACTTGACATCTCTATGTCCAGCTGAAGCAACTGTTGTTCTGAGTTATAGTCCTTATAGACATATTTCCTCTGAAGTAAACTCATTATCTTGTCTTTCAGGTCTCCCTCACATTTACTGACACTTTTCTCTTTCCAATATCATGATTCAGTCTTTTATTTGCCTTCTTACACAGCTTGTTTCAGCAGCTCAAGTTGGGATTCTGAGACTGCCTCTTGGTATGTTTTTACTTCCAGAGCTACCTCTTGGGATGAGACCAAATCCATGCTCCTGCTGCAGTCCCACTGGGCCACATATCTACCTCATCCCCCATGATCAGGACTGTGGGACTGGAACCAGCTCCTGGAATGTTCCTACTGAAACAGGGCTTATTTGTGGGGTTCAAATGCAAACCCTAAATCTGAGCTTGTGTCTGTTTTACTTAAAGAACTGAAATAGAACAAGACTGAGAAAGAAAACAAAACAGAACAAAAAAACCTAAAATTCAACAATTAATCACCATTTTCCAGCATGTTAGCAGCATGAAGAAGAAGTACCTCAGCAGGAGAACAAAAATCACTTCATAAGTTCAGCATCTATTTGTGTGGTTTTTTTTTTAAAGTAACTTAGCGAACAAGAAAACTTCTTCCACCTAAAAGGTTGTCTACAAAATGTACAATTTATGGCTAGCATCATTTGTAGCAAAAGACTGAATGCTTTCTACCCAAGACTCGACACAAGACTAGGTTTTAAGGCTCTCATGACTCCTATGTAACATCCAATAGGAAGTCCTTGCTAGGGAAAGAAGAAAGGGAGGAAGGGAGGGAGGGAAGGAAGGAGAGCACATAGATTGTAATGGAATAAATTAACCCAGTTCTTTTGGCAGGCTGAATTATTGTCTGCAAAAATCTCTTGCCATCTACAGAAAAAAAAAAAGCTTCTAGTGAGGATGTGGAGATGGCTCAGCAGTTAAAGGTGCCTCCTTGCAAACATGATGACCAGAATTCAATTCCCTATTACTGGCCTGTCTGGCAGCAAAAACAAGGGAGACCTCGTC
>PVKW010005303.1:51282-61484 GCA_004027895.1 Orientallactaga bullata
AAAAAAAAAAAAAAAAAAAAAAAAAAAAAAAAAAAAAAAAAAAAAAAAAAAAAAAAAAGAAGGAGAGGCATGACAGCTTCCACATGTGCATCATGACACATTCATACGTATGTACATACGTACATACATACATTCACACACAGACACAAAAAAATATTTTTAAAAGCTCTTAGAATTAAGGAATAAATTTAGTAAGATTAATGTACAACAAACAGTGATGTGGTGTGTGTATGCTAGAAAGTACACTATACTGATGAGAGCAATTAAAGAGGACCTAAATAAATGGAAAGATTCATCATAGTTATGCATCAGAAGATTCAATATAGTTAAAACGTAAATTCTCCCAGGTTGTCCTATAAATTCGGTGCAGTCCTAATCCATCAAATGCCCAACAGGAATTTTAAAAATAGATATTGAGAAATAGCTTCTAAAATTTGTGTGGAAGGGCAAGGGAAATTGAATAGCTGAAACACAATGGTCAGATCCAAGATGAACCCCCTCCCATTATTTGTGGAAAATTCCCCCAGGACCCCTAACTTTGAGCCATGTGCACATTATCTTTATGGATTGTGTTGGTCTGCTGGGAGTACTATTACAAAACTCACAGACTGGGTCATAGCAGAAACCCAGTGCTGCTCACTGGGAGGAAGCTAAAGCGAGATTAAGATGTTGGCAGAGTCAATTCCTTATGAGTTCTGGGAGAGAGATCCTGTTCTAGCTTCTCCCATAGATCTCTGTTCCTGTCTCCAGAGCTTCCCTTATTATAAGGACAGGTCATACTGGGTTAGGGAACATCCACATGAACTTACCACATTTAGTCCCATCTGTCATCACCTATTTTGAAAAAGGTCATATTCATAGATTCTGGGTTTAGAACTTCATCATATGTATTTGTGGTGCCATGTATCTAGTTTATTTTAAATCCTCATTGTGATGCATGCACTTGAAAATTATAGAAATACATGAAAATAACAGGATAGCCAGCACAAATAATTCTTTCAAATTCTGTGACTATGGTCATGTGGTTTGCCTTCTCTAGAGATGACAGATTGCTCACATATTTTTGTTCTTGGGCATAGATCTGGGCAAGGATAGTCATTAGCTGGATTTGTTAAGTGCAGAAATTCTTCCTGTTTCTCGGGCACACTGAGAAAAAGGTGCATTTTAGGAATGTATTTTTTTTTTTTGAAAGAGAGAGAGACAGAGAGAGAGGGAGAGGCAGAGACAAATAGAGAATGGGCATGCCAGCAGCCTCTCAGCCACTTTGAACGAATTCCAGATGCATGTGCCCCCTTGTGGGCAAGTGTGGCATTGCGCTCTTTCATCACTGCATCTGGCTAAATGTGGGACCTGGAAATTGGAACTGGCGTTCTTAGGCTTAGCAGGCGGGCACCTTAACCACTATGCCATCTCTCCAGCCCGGAATGTATGTTTTTAAATTGCTATCTTATCTGGACCTTTTCTTATTTGGACCCTCCCTGCCAAGATGAGAGTTCCAGTGCTGGAACAAGTGCCTGATACGATCCGCTTATAAAGAGAAAAGGTTAGTTCTGGTTCACAGTTGTAGAGATTGCAGTCCGTGATTTATTGGACCTATTGCTTCCAGCCCATGTTGAGGCAGCATGTCAGAATGGAAGCTCCTGGTGGGGTAATGTTATTCATATTTAGCCAGAAAATACAATAGAACAAGTGGAAAGGGCTGTGGAGTTCTGTAATACTCTTAAAGCATACCCTCACTGACCTAAAGACTTCCCACAGGCCCCCTTCCTAAAGGTTCCATCGTTTCCTGGTAGCGCCATCTGGAAACCAACCTTGTAACACATGGGCCTTTGAAGCCATTCAAGATCTAGAGTATAACAGCCCGTCATAGCGTGAAGGACACATATGCCATACGGAGTGGGACTTTGGCAAGCCACTCCTATTTTCAGAACTTCAAGTTGGACAGAATGATCTGGTTTTACTGGTTAGAGGTAACAGCAAGCAACTCTCAGTCCAGAAGTACCCTTCTTTCATTGATGCTGGTTTCAGTATAGACTATACCGTGGGCTACCAGAGATATCCATTCATGGAGCCTAGCTGTTGATGAAGGACTACATATATGTAGGTGTGTGTGCTTGTTCATATGTGTGGAGGTGTATGTACACATGTATGTGGAGGCCAGAAGACAACCTTGGCTCCTATCTCTCTACCTTTATTGATTTTAACATGGGTGCTAGCTATCAAACTCAGGTGCTTATGCTGGTGCATAAGCTGTCACTCTAACCCACACCTGGCATATGTGGGTTCTGGGAATTTAAAGTACAATCCTTATGCTTGTCTGGCATCTGGGCCATCTCCTCAGCCACCCCCTACCCCATCCCATTGGGCCTTTTTTGAGTCTTTGGCATGGAGATCACCAATTAGGATAGACTGAGTGTCCCAGAGATCTGCGTGTCTCCATCTCTCTAACACTAGGATTAAAAGCATGCATTGCTATGCCTGGCATTTCTACATAGGTTCTGGGTTCAAACTCAACTCCCCATGCTGGTGAGGCTGGCACTCTCCTGACTGAGATTTTTCCCACTCCTGACAGTAGCTTGTTTTTAAATGTATATTTTAATAGTTTTATTGAGTAAATTTGTAAAGAAATAATACCTTTACAAAATTAGTCTGACCATTCAGGGATATGGTATTTTCTTTTGAGACAAGCCCAACAGACTGCTTTTTTATGCGAGACAGAGAGAGAGAGAGAGAGAGAGAGAGAGAGAATTGGTGCACTAGGGCCTTCAGCCACTGTAGTCAAATCCAGGTGCGTGTGCCCTCTTGTGCAAATGTGCAACCTTGTGTGTTTGTGCGTCTGGCTTATGTGGGACCTTGAAAATGGAACATGACTCCTTAGGCTTTGTGGGCAAGTGCCTTAACTGCTAAGCCATCTCTCCAGCCCAGGGACATGGTATCTTTATACACTAAAATCTGATTTGATAAAAGGCAAGTGCTATAATTTTGTCATATGAATCCCACATAAATTCTTTTTTAAAAAATATTTATTTTCTCAGTTTGTACGTGTATATAAATGATCTTCTCTTTCCCCCTCCCACTCCTGCTGAACCTCTTCTTGCCAACTAGTCCCACTTCTACTTTGATGTCTTTTTCCATGGTTTTAAGACTTTATTTTAATGGGAGGGAGAAAAAGAAAGGAAAGAGGAGATGAGAACAAGAGAGGGATAGAGAGGAGAGACGAGTAAGAGAGAAAGGGTATATATACCAGGAGCAAGAACAAGAGAGTGAAAATGAGAGAGAAAGGTTGAGAAAGGAAGAGAGAGGGAAAGGGGGGGAGAATGTGAGGGATGCATATACCTGAAGCAGAAAAGCCCTAAAAAGAGTCTGGATGTCCTTTTCATGGTGGCTCACTGAGATTAATCAGCACTGATTGTATGAGCATGGGTTGGGAGGCTATTTACCAGAGTATGGGCACCTTGCCAGAGTACACCTCTTAAGAAAGTATCTGTCCTTCCTCAGCAACCTTTAACTGCCAATAATATCTCAGGAAGGGCTGGGGCCTCATGAATCCTTTCCCCATCCATGATGTAATGTGGATGGGCTTAGTCTTGTGCAGGTCACCACAGCTGCTCTGAGTTTAGAAGTGTGATGGCCATGTTATGTTTAGAAGTCAGTGTTCCACAGCACTCTTCCCCATCCTTTGGCTCTTGTATTCTCTTCATCCCCTGTTCTGTGATGTTTCATGAGCCTTGGAGAGGGTAGTATAAATGTCCCATTTAGGGCTGAGCACTCAATTGTCACTTATTCTCACACTTTGACCAATTATGGGTTTCTGTAGTTTCACAACCTGCTGCAGAAAGAAGCTTCCATGACCAAAATTGAGAGCAGCACTCATCTATGAGCATAAACATAAAATATTTAGAAGGCAGTTTGACAGGTATAGCATATCAACTTAGCAAAACAACCATAGTCGATTTCCTTCCTAGGACCTACGATCCCCCGAGCCGTGGACTTTAGTGACAAGACTGTTTGGGGGTCAGCAACTGCTTTCTAATTGGATTTGAGGCTGCTTGATAATGCAGCCCTAACAGTAGTTTTTAATTGTTTTTATAGAACAGATCATACTCTTTGACTCCTTCTAAGATGAGGGTGTGATGGGGAACCTAGCCAAACATCATGAAATTCTGGGAGGAGCGAATTAGTCCAAACCCTGACCTACCCTCTCCCAAGAAGTTCTGAGACCTACATGCTTCTTGCTGCAGAAATATCACCTGACAGCTGTGTCTTCCCAAGGCTCCAAGACCCTACAGAGGCACTTGTTTTTAAAAACATTTTTTGGCTGTAGATGGAACATCTGCAGAAATGAAGAAAGATAGGAAGTAAATGATTCAAAGATCATTTTAATGAATTTTTTGTTTATCCAGTATGTATGTATGTGTGTATGTATGTATATATGCATGCATGCATGTATGTATGTATTGTTTACAAGTAGAGAGAAAAAGAGAGATAGAGAGAGGGAATGGATGTGCCAGGGCCTCTTGCCACTGCTAAGGAGCTCCAGATGCATGTGCCACTTGGGTACTGGGGAACTGAACCTGGGCCATTAGGCTTTGCAAACAAGTGCCTTTAACTTCTGAGCCTTTCTCCAGCCTTTATCCAGTATTTTTTATTGTAAATAAATATAACAACGAATAGATACAATACACTGTAAATATTTCAGTTGCCATGTAACTGTCTTGTGGATGTGCCAGCACTGGCTTAACCAAAATCCTGTTCATGAAGGTATCACGTATGCTCAACACTCTTGTCCATTTCACTGCCATATTTCAAAGAGTGTTGGGGTCCCTCCTAGGGCCAGCCCAGGAGGGACGGCAGGGTCTCTGCCGAGTTGGGGGTGAGAGGCACAGAGTCATGACACAGATTCCAGGAGTTGGGTGGAAGCAGCAGAGAGTGAGATGCCGCAAACTCATTTATTCAAGGAAGTGTAGGGTGTTTTAAGGGGCTTGGCTGGCAATCATTGTATGGGGTGGTCCCCTTTTTGTGACCAATGACAGCCCGTCTCCAGACAGATCATCTCGTAGCAGGTTTTTTGCAAGCATGGGACTGTAGCTGTTGTCACTCCAGGCCTGTGCAGAACGCCATGTTCATAGAAGCTACTTCCTGGTTTCTTCTGGCATGCAGTCTGGCTAGGGCCAGACCTGCATTGTGCCATACACATCCTCCTTTTTGTTTTTATTATTGGCAACCCTGGGAGGCATGGTTCTTTGCCAAGCCATTGTTGAACCCAGGCCCCAAAGGATCATCACATGTGATGGTGCCTGTCTTAGGTTGCCCCATCTCACAGAGTCTTACCGGTCATTGACTATCTGCCATCCTAGTGAGAAAACCTGAGGGGTGTGGCCTGGTTTCTTTTCGTATGTGGTCTGGCTAGGGCCAGTCCTGCATTGTGCCATACAAAAGAGAGTCTCACCTATGTGTGACCCTAAGCAAGCTTGCAAGAGCTTCCTCAACAGCACAGGGAATCAGCCTGGTTTCCAGAAGATTCATTTATTACCTATCCTTCAGAGCTCACGGTGTCCTGTGATCTTGAAAGGAAATACTCAACGACTCTTTTTTAAAAAAAAGATTTTATTTTTATTTATTTATTAGAGACAGAAACAGAGAGAGAGAGAGAGAGAGAGAGAGAATGGGCATACTAGGGCCTCTAGCCACTGCAGATGAACTCCAGATGCATGTGTCACCATGTGCATCTGGCTAGGTGGGACCTGGAGAATCGAACCTAGGTCTTCATGCTTCATAGGCATGCGCCTTAACTGCTAAGCCATCTCTCCAGCCCTCAGTGACTTTTGACTGGAGTGTTTGAGCTGATTATACAAATGCACTCTAAGACTGCTTTGATGCAAATCATATGTAGTCAAAGCAACTAAATTATATTTGAAAGGAACAAAAGAATATTATCTTTACAACAAGTGAAACCAAACTGGAAGACAAGAGTGGTGTCGGCAACAATTTGGCTGAGTCCATATCTCATCTGTATGATATGATAGCACCCAGCCTGTATTGTGGTGGCTGAATAGCTATTTTTCATCTTGGTCTGCTACATTACAAGCTCTTCTCAGAGCCAGTGAATACTATTCTCCCATGCATAAAGCAAGCATGGTGTGTAACAAGGACACTGCAGCTCTTTATTGTTGACAGTGAGCCTTTCTTTCCCACATCTCATTAGGATGTTTCAGGAGGAGAATGGTGAGCAGTGTCAGAGGCTGCGTTTCCAACTGATTTATGCACTGTGTTAGGATTAATTGAGTCTGGACACAGGGTCTCATTTTCTTGGACATGTAGCAGGTAATCATGCTTCTCCTGTACATTTGAATTGCTTTCCAGATGGTCTGTTACAAAGAATTTATCTTTAACATGATTAATCAGAAGCAAAAGACCTCAATATGTTTGTGCACATGCTGTGTGATACAACCTTTCCATCCCCCGCTCCCACTGGGTTAACCGTCTTCTGGCCACATTCCTTCACAGACTGTCACTATATGCAGCATAAACAGTTTTAAAGGGTCCTCAATAGAGGCCTTGCAGTGAGGAGACTGACCTATAGTGTACCTTTAGGAAGCTTCACAGCATCACTTGTTGTGTAAGAGCAGGACACTGCCCAGGTATTCAGTAGGAAAATGGTGTCTTGGGCAGCTGAGGCTGCTGTAACTAAGGTACTGCAGGTGCAGTAGCTCCAGCAGCAGCATTTATTTCTGGAGAATGCTTCAGGAGTCCAAGGTCAAGACACTGGTATATTTGGTTCATACATGGTGCCTTCTCACTGTCCTTACATGGTGGAAGGGTTAAGGCAGTTCTGTTGCATCTCTTTTATAAGGGCAGCATCATAGTCCCATTCATGAAGCCTCTGCCTTTGTGATCTCATCTTCCAAGGGCTGCAACTTTCTAATGACATCCTATTGGGAATCAAGCTTTCAACATAGGAATCTCTAGGAGACACAGACATTCACTCTATAACAGATTGCCTGTTCAGCCAGAAAATGTGGTACAGCAATTGAAATGATACTTGAGGAGAGAGTTTTATTCCTTACCATGTTATGTTAAAAGAGAACACAGAGTTGCCTATACAGTTTGAGCTATGTAAAAGAGATGCATAGAAAAAAGACTAGAAAGAAATCTACCACAAAACTTTCAGTGGCTGTCTTTGGTTAGATCGCTGGGCATCCATTCTTCTCTTTATTTTCTTTTAAGTGCACAGAGCAACAGATCACAATTCCCATTGCCAGAAAGTAATGAGTCCTCAGATACAACCACCTCCTGGGTACGAAAATCTGCCCACATCAGTGTAGCAAGCGATATGTTAGATTACTCACATCTCCGGCTTGCTCCCAATGTGGGAAAGGAAGCTCTTCACGGCCTCCTACAGGGCAGCTGTCTCCACATAGCAGATGTACCCCAGAGAGGCTGTGCAGTTGAAGCAATTGAATTCTTTCCACCAGACGCTGCCTTCAGGCATTAAAGGGCTTCCTGGAAAAGTTGCTTTTAAATTGAGGTGTTAGAAATGGCGGCCTTTGTCAGCATGCTGCAGACTGCTTCCATGCAGCAGGCAATGTGCTTGTGCCTTGCTGGAATACACATGGGCTGAACTTCTTTAAATATTGTTTTAGTCTCTTCTCTGCTGCTTTAACTGGATACCACAGAACGAGTAATTTATGAAGAACAGATGTTTACTTGACTACGGTTCTGGAGGCTGGGAAGTCTAAAAGCAGAGCCTTGGCATCTGGTGAGGGCCTGCTTGTTGCTCCCTAAGTCACATGGTGGAGGGAGAAACATATCGAGACAGAGCAATTGTGAAGGTCTGGGTCTTACAAAACTACATCATGGGACTTCACTTTTGTGCCCCATCTAGTCCAATCGTCTCCTTAAACCTCCATCTCCAAATACCATTAACATAAAACTGGGGATTAGGTTTCCAACCATGAACAAGGACATATTTAAGCCAGAGAAGAAATTCTAAAGCCAGTAAGAGAAGCATTTCTTTGAAGAATCATTTCAATCCACCTACATTTTGCCTACCTTTCTGTCTCACCTCCCTTTGACCATACCTTGCCCTGCTGGTATGAGAATTTTCTGCTGTTTTCTGTACAACCCTGTCCTTGTGGGCCATCCAGCTCTACCTTAGTGGAAGTAGTGACAATGACCCAGAAGTAGGATCTGGAAAATGTCGGTGTGGGTTGCCCTTCTTTCCTGTCCCCATGAACTGGGGAGAGGCATGGACATGTTGGGCTAATCATAGAGAGAAGTCTGTTGTATTACTTAGTAGAGGTCAAACCCACCCCAGAGGCTGTTGGAGTCAGAAGAGACCCACAAACATCCATTTAAGGCAGGGATTACAGGTGCAGCTCTAGGGACTCTGATAACAGAGCCACCTATAGCCCCAGCCTGGGCTTTGTCACACCTACTCAGCATCTTGGGCCACAAATTCAACACAATCCCCAGGTAGGCATGTGCCCACCAAATTAGGTGAAACACTTTAGTGGGAGAATCTTTTGGTTTTCTACTAGGGGAGAGGTCCATTGCAGAAATACACATATACAACCAGGGTTGATGTCACCTGCCACAACCACTCCCTTCCACTTGTGTTGATGTTGATGGGGCCACCAAAGACACACTTCATTCTCTCCCTTGACAGTTCATTTACCTTTAACTCTTTTGTACAGAGTTTATTGAGTTCAGGCCTGCATTGGTTACTCTGCTATGGCGTGAATGTTGCTTGCTTCCTAAGGGGTCATATGTTGGAAGTTTGGTCCTATGTGGTGATGGGGGGAGGTGATGGATGGACCCATTAGAAGATGCAGATGGCAGAATCCCTTATATCATTTGGAGTGTTGCTCCCAGAAGTGGTTAAGGTAGTTCTTGTGGGATCCTGTGCTCGTTTTTGAGAGTGCAACTTGTTATAAGAGCAGTCCTGGCCCCTGGGTTGCTCACTGACCCCCTACCTGGTGGCTGGTTCCTCTTCAGTGCACCCACCCGCATCATGGTGATGCCATCTACTCTTAGGCTTTTACCAGAGATGAGCTGAGCTGGTGTCTAGGCCTTGAACCCCAACAGCTGTGAGCTAAATTAACCCCTTTTCATGATGAAGCTATCCAGCCCTAGGTACTTCATTGTAATAATAGAAAATAGACTAATTACACTCTTCTACTGAAATTCTTCAAGCCCTTCAGACAGGTGTGCCATTTCCAATTTACCAGAGGGGAAATAATCCCTTCATTAAATATCTTCCCCAAGACCGCCCAGTAAATGGACTTCTATATTTAAACTAGGACCTTCCAGTTCATCTTTAGCAGGAGGAACTCTCTCCATTACAAATTGTAATTTTGCAGTCTGTGAAGATGTGGCTCCTTCCTAGATGGCTGCCACAGGTCCTTTTCTCTTTGTATCCATGGGAAAGAGAAGCAGTTTAGGAAGTCTGTGATGTTAAACTCCAGGCAGAGCTGTCATTAGCCAGATGTCAAAATTGAATTTAATGGTGAAAACATGTTTTAAAAGAACAAGATCCTTACCAGCACCTATGGAATAATATTGTGGCTCGAGGCAAAAGGAAAAACCAGTTATATGAATTCTGTCTTATTTTAACATTCTATTTTTTTTCTCAAAATCTATTGCAATTAAAATATTACTTATTTTCTTGGTTTGTACAGACATTGACCTACAGCCACTAATATAGAAATTTGAAACTACAATCCTCATAAAGAGAAAATATGTGGTGTTATGTTTCTGAGCCTGTGCTACCTCACTTTGTATGACCTTTTCCAGTTCCATCCATTTTACTACAATTTTTGTTCCTTTCATTTTTCTGTACATCTGAATAAAATTCCACTGTATGTATAAACTACGTCTTCAGTATCCATCATTCAGATACATTGAAGCTGATTCAATTTTCTAGCTACTAGGAAATAGAGCAGCAATAAATAAGGCTGAACAAGTATCTATAAAGAAGAATGTGGAGCCTTTGGGGTATTTGCCCAGGCGTGGTATAGCTGGGTCATAAAGTAGTTCTATTGTTAGGTATTTGTTTTTTTGTTTGTTTTTTGAGGTAGGGTCTCACTCTAGCCCAGGCTGACCTGAATTCATTATGCAGTCTCAGGCTGGACCCGAACTCACACCAATCCTCCTACCTAGGCCTCCCAAGCAAGGAGATTAAAAGCATGACACATGCCATC